>JAODAH020034629.1:0-15258 GCA_027574865.2 Coproporus ventriculus | reverse complement strand
TCCATATAACAAGTGTTAAAAGATTGGTAGGAGTGACATAATTCACCTTCACCGCTAGCACGTGCTAGAGTAGTAGCATTTTGTTTGGCAGAAGCTTGAGAGCGATCCCAAGCTCCAAGCAAAGTACTAGCAACCATTAAAGTTAAAGTATCAGGATTTGTCCAACCGGCTCCTTCAACAGCAATTGCTACATGTGCAAGGGGTAAACTATCATCACGTACACGAATTTCTGATCCTGAGAAACGGCATGGTGACAATTTCGGTATTTCTCCAGAATAGTTATTATCTAAAAACAAAAAGAAAAAAAAGACATCAAATAGATTTTCAAAATAATTTCTATAAAAGTTATAAAATAAATCTTACTAATCTTATTAAGAGTTGATTCAGCCAATTTAGTTAATTCCTCATGGTTAACACCGCCAGCTCCAGCTACAACAATGCGACTGGCCTTGTAATGATTATCCAAATATTCACGTAAATCTTTATCATTGATGGATTTGATATTCTCGGTAGGTCCAAGAATTGTGTTAGCTAATGGTGTTCCTTGGTATGCAATCGAATGTAAGTGATCAAATAGAACTTCTTGCAAATTACTTTCAACTTCTTGCATTTCACGCAAAATAACACCTAAAACAAAACAAAAACATTTTTACAAGTTTAAAAATTTTAATTATAAATTTAGGTACATTAACTTACCCCGTTCACGTTCAATTTCATGATCTCCCAACTTAGCATTTTGAATAATATCTGCCAAAATCTCCATAGCTTTTGGAACATCTTTACTTAAACATTTACTGTAGTACACAGTTTGTTCCCGGCTAGTATATGCATTTAATTGGGCACCCATATCTTCAATTTCAATCTCAAGTTGACTTTGAGTCCTTTTACCAGTACCCTAAAAATTAATTATAAATTATAAGCACATACAATGCTGAAAGTACTCATCCAACATATAGAATCAAGATTAGTTACCTAAGGCTGTTTCGCACTATATTAGTTATTAAGTCAAGTGGCAAGTAATTTAATAACAAACTGTTCAAAAATCATTCACGCTACAAGTCGGTACAGTACATTAGTAAGTAATGTATTGCTAATGAACTCTACTAAAATCAAAAGGTTTGCACTTGCTTAGTAAGTGCGTGACGATGCATTAAAGCTTGGTGAAGGTTGCTACGCGCAGAAAATATAGAATCAAATGGATCTACTCGACTAAATCACTTATTCAACTAAAATTTTGTTGATAAATTATTTACTAAAAATCGACAGTAACAGTGTTTACAATTAAGATAACAGTACGAAATAAGAAATGTGTCTTTATAGGATCTTTAATCTCGGAATTCCATTATTGTTATGTCCGAGAAGTAGTTTAAATTTGTAATTACCTTAAAAGCCATGTGTTCCATGAAATGGGCAACTCCATTGTTCTTGGCATTTTCATATCTGCTCCCTGCATCTATCCAAATTCCAACAGTAGCTGTTTGGGAGCCCCAATCCTCAGTGGCAACTCTAATTCCTAAAAAAAAATTATACAATCAGACATTGTAATGTTATTGAAGGTTATGTCACCTACCATTATTTAAAGTTGTTACTTTTGTAGGGGGTACGTTAAGTAAAGCTTCTTTTTGACTTGGAACGGTTGATGCTAACCTTACATATTTCTAAAATATAAATTTATAAGGAAATTAAAAGAAATCTTCGCTTACGTAATGACATAAAATTGTTAAGTGGGTATAAAATAACAGCACAAATCACTCAAAATTCAATTTAAGTTATGTTTCTGATTTAAATCTTTCAAATTTTGTATAATTACCTGTATCAAATTCGTTTTTTTCGATAATTTTGCTACGGTGTTGGATAGTTTTAGTAAAGACGCCATTTTCGTTGAGCGATTGGAACACTCACAGGAATGAAGTTGGAACAACTGAACCCAATACCAACACTGAAGGGAAAGCAGTGTTACCAGAACACTAAACTAAAATTTGAGGGATTTTTTTAAAGTGTGCAATGAATTCAAATTAATTTTTTTACCAGGTATTGTAGAATTGTACTTTTTCAGTTTTCCATTTGATTAAAATTTGATTTGATTTGTGTATACAAGGTATCTTCTAGGTTAGAAATTATTTTTTAATGTAAAGTCCATTCCTTATCCACATAACGTACAGTTGGTGACTTAGAACGAAGAACTGAAGCTTATATCAGATATAAAGGACTGAGTAAAGAGCTATTACCTCAAAATTCTTTCTCCTCAACAAAATGGGCATCTATGTATAACTAGCATCACTAGAAATAGTGAATTTATATAGGAAAAGAAATCGAGTTTTAAATACAAATATGAGAGCTTTGTTTAAGGTCTTAAAAATTCTGTTATTAATAATAAAAAATATCAAATTTTATTTATTTCGATAAGAGTTATAAACAAATGTTTTGATTTTCGCCCAATCTTCTTTTTTAAAAATAGAACCATTGTTTTCAATAAAGACTAAACATTCCATTTTTCTTGGAACAACATTATCTTCAATATGATCTTTAAAATAGTCAATAACTTTTTGTTTTTCTTCAGCAGTCCAACGTTTTCGATTACCCTTTTTAGATTTCTCATTAATTCGAGGGGAAACTCTGCATGTTTTAAAAACATCTATTTCTTCATCTTTAGACTCTAAATTTTCTTCTGTTCTATCTATATCTTCCAAACTCTTTCCTTTGTAATCATCTCCTTTCCCAGCATTTAATAATATTATTACTTTGGCTACTTTTGAGATTTTTTCAACATTTTCACTGAGCCTAAAGAAAAAATTTGGATAAACATAAATTTTAATTAAGAATTAATTTTTCTGTATTCTTCAATATTCTTGTAATTTCAAGTCAAATCTTTCTGGAGGGTAAGTGATACAGACCTATAACCCTGATTTGCGCAAAGTAAGTAATAAATAATAATAAAATAAAGTTCAAATGCAAGAGAAAATTGAAGTTTTACTTATAACAATTTGAATAAATTGGTACCAACTATATTAATTTACCTGTCAAATTCTTTATATGTAGTTTTCTTATGGCCCATAAATTGTGCTACTTTTTCCATTTCCTTTTTTTGAAAAGACAATAATTGAAAAATTACAGAAGCTTCTGTTCTAAATCTTACGTTTGTTAATAATTCTGGAATTTTAGCATCACTTTTAAATATCCATTTTCTTAGAACTAATGTTGCATTCATATATCCATCAGCTGATCCAGGTAGAGCAAAAATATATTTATTCGATTCCGGAATAATATTTTTTCTCTTCCTAATTTCCAATGAAAAGTCTATCAATTTTCCTAGTTGTTTTGTGAATAATACATGAGAAGGATGTTTTCCAAAAACATCAACTTTTTTAAATGATTTAATCATTTTTTTTTCAAATTCAGTAAGCGTTTGCAAATTTTTATCTGGAAGAGTCGATGATTTATTTGTATAAGTATTAATATCTAAAAATTGGATTTCACGAATTTTTCTACGATTAAGAATCAAAAGTTCTGTTAAAATACATTCCAAAAGAATTTTGAAATATTTTTCAAAATCTACTTCCTTATCATGTTGTAACCTACGGAAAGCATTATCAATCACAGTATCAATGTATTTTTTAAAAGTAATCGCAGCTTCACTTAAAGATAATAATTTGGATTTTGGTAATTCATTCGTAAACGTTAGATTAGCTGCGGTTGAAGAATCTAAATAATTTCCTGGTAAATCTCTTCTTGTTGTAAAAGTTTGTGATTCTGCCAAAACCCCTCTTGTGTTGATATTTTTAGAATCATCTTCTAATTTACAAATATTTTTGTGTTCCCATAAATGATTTGGTGTGTAAACGCCTAAACAACCAGTCAACGGAAAATAATTTTCTTCGTTATTCATAAAATGTTGTTTTATCAAAAAGTTTTCATTTTTCTTTAGTTCTACTCTTTGAACACACAATGTACATAAATCTTCCGTTAAAAGATCTAGATAAGTTCCTGAATGTTCGTTTTTCTTTTCAGTAGTATCATCCTAAAATGTAAAAAAATAATTTCAATTATCTCGTTCATCAATCATTCAATAATCACAATAAGTATGTTATGATAACAAACTAGAAAAACAATTATTTGAGAATTTTTAAATTTTAGAGAATAATTTTATTGAATTGAAGTTTAAAATAAACTTTAATAAAGTTGAGGTTAGGGTATGATTTTATGAGAATAATATGCAATAAAAAGAACTTTATATTTTTAATATAATTTTATAATATAAAACAACAAAGAAACAATAATAAATTAATAAATAAATACAATATTTATAATTAGAATTTTAAAGTTTTTGGTAACATTTGGACTTTTTTTTGTCAAGGAAATTCCATTCCTATTAGAGTTTTAAAAAATCCTGGAATGAAGTGCTTGCTCCAAAAAGGTTGTGTGTTGTAACAGACAACATATCTGTAATTTTTGTTTGACTATCTAAAGAATTATCTTCATAATGTTCAGCTTCAATTCTTGCTAAACGTTTCTTTTTCAGTTTTTTATTTCCGCTTTTGGAAAGAAATGAACCCGCAGATCTTCTAAAACAAAGTCCTGAATAAGTTTCGGGATCCTCTAAGTTTAAGTACCTGGCAATTTTCTTTGGAAATGATGAAATCGTGTTATGTCCAAATGGTTGATTTATTAATTTTCCATGTCTTAATTGCATAAATAATCTGTCACTTTGAATATTTATTCGTAAATTTATATAATGCCTTACTATTCCGACCCATTCAATATTTGTGATATTAAATTTTCGCGAACGATAAGATACTGGATTCGAAATGGTGACAGTAATTTTATTTTCTAAGAAATGTAGGTGGTAAGTTTTCATTTTGGATAATTCTTCGCTTCGACAAGCCCCTGCAATACCGATTATTAAAGCAACCTAGAAATTTAAAAATGTAATTCTGTACATTTAATATTAAATTAATACCTTTTGAGGAAGAAATTCTAAGGGTGCGTCTTTTAAAAACGTGTCAATATCGTTCTTAGAAAAAATTCCTGATTTTTTCGGAGTATATTCTACATTCTTAGTCTTTAAATATGCCAATAATTTAGAAAACTTAGAAATATCAACATTTTCATTAATATTTAATGTCGTTTTAACCATTGAGTAAGTTGCCCATAAAGTCGATGGCTTTTTTGTTTTGCCTAAATCCATAAAATAAGCTAGAACAACATTTTCTGTACTTATATTTCGTTCTGTTGGAGTGATAGAACACCATTCCTTATAAACTTTATAAGCCTGTTCATAACGAGCTTTACTCTTTACGGGTATAGAATTTTCAACTACTTTATTTGTAAATTCTTTTAGATCAGGTAAGATGTACTCGTCCATTTCACAATCTGAACTTTCAGGCCATATCACTTTAGCTGATTTGCAGCACTGTCAATTCAATAAAACTCACTGTTATCACAACCAATTACTATTATATCAACACGATGTGTACAAAACAAACTCCATTGCAGGTCATATTAAGTATAACATGATGTCACACAAAATATTGTAATTTGGTACCATATCTCTCACAATTTAACAACATTGAACTTTCAAACACAGCACAATACATCTAATTAAAGATCATAAATATCAATCATTGCATACCCGTGCGTTTTATAATGCAACACAATAATATCTTATAAAGAAGTGTTTTTTATTATATCTGATGACAAGCAACAGATTTAGTTTTGTACAATGTATATCTTAATCATCAGCAGAATATTTATTTAAGGAAAAGGTGATTGTGAACAAATATTCATCCGTTAGTGGAAATTTCAATTCATCCTTGCGCAATAGTTTCTTACCATTTCATATCTTTTCCGTTTAGATCCAATTTGACAATTTTCTTCTGTTTCATTATCATCAACAATATTTTGTGAACTGTAACCAGCTTTACTACAAAAATTATCTTCTGATGTCTGGTCCTTTGCTTTTTTCAAAAGAGGTTGCCTAGAAATAATTTTTATTATTTCATTTGATACATGTACGTAAGGTAGCAAAGTAACCTGTAATGAAATTAACTTACCCCGTGTCAGTTTCATTCTCTTTTTTCATTAAAATATCTTCTCCATCATAAAAATTACAAATTAAATCTTTTTTATCTTCTGTCCGATCATCATGTAACTGCACAACCTCCTCCTCTGCAGTGAACTCTTCTACTTCTTCTTGCTTACATTTTGTTGTAGCAATAATCAACTCACAATTAAGTTTTATATCTGTTAGTTTGCAGTTTATTTTAAATTTGCTTAAATTTTTAGCTAATTCTTTACAATTTTCACAAATATTTTGTGGTTTCCTATCACAATTAGATACCTAAAAATAAAATATACAGAAATTGTTATAAATAATAGAAAAACGTTACATTTACCTGTAAATCACAACAAAATTCTAGCAGTTCTGCTATATTAGAAACATTATCTATATCTTTGATTGGTTCATATAATGAATACATTTGTTTCTCATTGGATAAACATACACGACATCTATTTAAGTCTATTAAATCCATGTTAAATTATTTATTTAAATATATTTAATATAGAAGATTCAAAATATCATCAATGGTTTCACATGTCTTCTGGAAAATACACAGAACATTGCTCACACAGGTGAAGTTGAAACACAGAATTCTATTACCAACCAAAAGAAGAGCAGCGTTACCAAGACACTAAAATAAAATATGAGGAATTATTTTTTAAATTATATAATATGCAATTCAAAATTAAATTCTTTCTGCATGCAGTTAATTGCGTAAGTGCACACTTTTCAGTTTTCTATTTAATTAGATATAGTACACAAGTTGTTTTCTAGATTAAAAATTATTTTTTAATACAATGTTAATTCCCCCATTTGGGTTTCATAATGAGTATTTTATAATTGCAAAATAGAAATATATTTATTTGAGAATTTATAAATTTTTAACAATAATTTTATTGAATTGAAGTTTAAAATGAACTTTACTTTAATAAGGTTGAAGTTAGTCTATGATTAGGAGAATAATGTGCAATAAAAACAATTTTATATTTTGATTATAAGTTTATGGTAGAAAAACTGCAAAGAAACTGTTTAATTCTGAATTTTCACTCTGGATTTCACTTTGTTTCGTTTGTCTTTTATAACTTAAACACACTTGTAAATTTTCAATATTTATTTATTTACAAATATGTACACTTGTGTGCCTTAGCACTCTCTATGATTTCAACTGATTCAAAAATCTAAAAACTAAAATAAAGAACCTTGTATGGAACAAAATGGAAGGGTAACTTATGCAGGGTGGTGGAAAAAGATTCCAGGAATGATTCCATGGTCAAGGAAAGTTAAAAAAACATCTGACAGGGTAATTGGTGTGAAATAATACCAACACTTCAACTTAGATAAATTACTAAATTTGGAATAATTGTCAGCAGGAGGGACACTTGACTTGAATATTGAAAGGAAATAGATTTATGACAGTTTGGGATGGTACTGTGATGAACAGGGGTACATATACAATTAAAATATAATGTAAAGAAACAGAAACAATAAATTAATAACATTCCGTCATGGATATTCCATACTCATTTTGTTAAATTTTCGATTGCATGCTTGGCCCAGAAAGATCGTGTGTTGAAGAAGAACACATCTGCATTTTTTGCTTAGCTATTTAAAGGATTGCCTTCATAAACTTCAGCTTCATTTTTACATTTCCATTTTGCTAAACTTTTAATTTGTAAAATTTCACCTCCACTTTTGGAGAGTAATCCACCTGCCGTTCTTCTAAAACAGCGTCCATTATACATAGCAGGATCCTTTAAGTTTAAGTACCTGGCAATTTTCTTCGGAAATGATGTAATTGTATTATGACCAAATGGCTGATTTATTAATTTGCCATCTCTTAATTGCATAAATAATCTGTCACTTTGAATATTTATACGTAAATTTATATAATGCCTTACTATTGCAATCCATTCGATATTTGTGATTTTAAATTTTCGTGTGCGATAAGTTTTTGGGTTCGGAATGGTGACAGTAATTTTTTTTTCAAAAAAATGCAGATGGTTCATTTTCATTGTGGATAATTCTTTGCTTCGGCAAGCCCCTGCAATGCCGATTATTAAAGCAACCTAGAAATTTAAAAATATAATTCTGTATACTTTTATTATAAATTTATACAAACCTTTTCGGGAAGGAATTCCGAAGGTGCGTACTTTAAAAACATATCAATATCGTTCTTAGAAAAAACTCCAGATTTTTTGGGTGCATATCCAGCATGTTTTTTCTTTAAATATGTCAACAATTTAGAAAATTTAGAAATATCAATATTTTCATTAATATTTAATGTCGTTTTAACCATTGAGTAAGTTGCCCATAAAGTTGACGGCTTTTTTGTTTTGGCTAAATCCATAAAATAAGCTAGTACAACATTTTCTGTACTTATACTTCGTTCTGTTGGAGTAATAGAGCACCATTCCTTGTAAGCTTTATAAGCCTGTTCATAGCGACCTTTACTTTTTAGGGGTATGGAATTTTCAACTGCTTTGTTAGTAGATTCTTTTATATCAGGTAGAATGTAATTATCTACTTCAGAATCTGAACTTTCGGACCATATCATTTTCGCTGATTTGCAGTACTACCAATTCAATAAATCTCATAATTATCATAACCTATTACTATTATATCAACAGGTTGTACAAAACAAACTCCATTGCACGTCATTATTATAACATGATATCAGACAAAATACTGTGAGTTTGTAATATATCTCTCACAATTTGACAACAAACAATTTGAACTTTCGATCACAACACAAATTAAAGATTATAAACACCAATTCAATACAATAACATTACATTGAACATGCAGTTTTTATTAAATCTGATGACATTAATGACAAGTAACAGATTTAGTTTTGTGCAATGTAAATTTTAATCATTAGTTGAATATTTATTTAAGAAAAAGGTGATTGTGAATGAAAATCAATTCATCCCTACGCTATATCAAATAAGTGATTTGTCCAAAAAGTATCCGACCTACATTCATATCTCCACAATGGCTTTATTTCTCGTCATCGGATAAGTAACATAGTTCAAAGTAGTCCCTATTTGAATGAATTACACGCTCCCAGCATTTTTAACAATAGCAAAATCCAAAGCACGTAAAAAAGGATTTGTAAACAAATAGATGCTGCGCATGAACTATAGAGATTGGATACTTTTCAGACAGACTATGTATATAATAGCCCTTGAATGTAGAGAAACATTTTTCAATCTTGCATGCAATATACTCTCCTACCAATCACTGCTAATAGCTCATTTAAACAAAAAAAAAAAATGTTTGTTATAAAATTTAAAAATATTTCTTACCATTTCATCTATTTTCTGTTTAGATCCAATTTGACAATTTGCTTCTGTCTCATCATCATCATCATCAGCAATATTTTCTGAACTGTAACTTGCTTTATTACAAAAATTATCTTCTGATGTCTGGTCATTTTCTTTTTTCCTAAAAAAAAAGAACTAATCTCATTTTTATTAATTTGGAATAAGTAGAATGCAAAAATATTTAAATTTTAATTGTGACAATTTCTAAAAATGCAATTTTGAGTAGATCTGATAAAAAATCAATGAAACGTCCAAGTTTTATTCACGTGTATTTCAAATTGGTAATAACGCCTGAAGATTGTGAAGAATCAATGAACGCCACTCATTCTTGTGTCTTAGAATATAGCAAAGTAAACTGTGGCGATAGTAACTTACCCCCTGTCAGTTTCATTCTCAATTTTTATTAAAATATCTCTCTCATCATGAAAATTACTGACTAAATCTTTATGATCTTCTGCAAGAACATCATATAACTGTACAACTTCCTCTTCTGCAATGAAATCATCTGTTACTTCTTGTTTACATTTTGTTGTAGCAGTAATCATCTCATAATTTAGCTTTATGTCTGTTAGTTTGCTCTTTATTTTAAATTTGCATGAGTTTTTAGCTAGTTCTTTACAATTTCCGCAAATATTTTGTGGTTTTTTATCAGATTTAGAAATCTAAAAATGAGATATCAAATTAAATTGTATTAATTACCATTTTCTTCTGTATAACAAAAAAAATTAAATTTATAAATTCTCTGGTTTTCAAAAAATTTTGTGGTGGTTCTACATGGGTAGGAGGTTTCCTTTTCCAAGCTTTGTCTTGACTGTTGGAGATATTTTTGATTCAAGGATTGAGATGTACTATTCATGTAAAAACACATGAAAGCAACCTACTTCCGAGCAATATTGGCTATTGAATCTCTCAATAACAATAATGACATCGTGTATGAGGCTAAACCACGTCTAAACATAAAAATACTACATTTACCTGTAAATCACAACAAAATGCCAGCACTTCTGCTATATTAGAAACACTATCGATATCTTTGATAGGTTCATATAACGAATACATTTGTTTCTCGTTGCATAAACATATACGGCATCTATTTAAGTCTATTAGATCCATATTAAATAGTTTATTTATATATATTTAATATAGAAAATTTTATTTTGCACTTGTTGCCACTCAAACACCAACCCCTTTACTTGGGAGACGAGGATAATCATGAAGATTGGGGCACCAGCTAAATGACAAGAATCATTTTCTCTGAAAATGATCCTTTCCTATAGAAATGAACACTGAACTATACTATATAGTATTATATTAGAATAATATAGAAGAAATGATGGGAAAACAATTATAGTTCATTGAATTCATCTGTTGTCAGTGTATTAAAAACATTATAACATAACCTAAAATTCATTAAGTGATTGAAGTTCACAACAAATCACAAATTATCTTGCTGGAATTACATTGGCATGTCTGGTTTTTAAATTTTTTAATTATTTATGTAGAATTTAAGGAATTTGCTTTTTATTTCTGCTTGTATACACCTCCTCAAATGATTTTATTTGCTATATTGCACTGTACTTTCAATTTGTATAAGTTTTTAACTCTTTCTTTACAATTTTCACAAATTAATTGGGGTTTCTTATCACACCTACTACTTGTGTATTTCTCGTTAATTCACATCATAAGCATAGAGATAGCATCTTCAATGCAAGACATATAATTGGCCAAGGAGTTGTCTGAAGACTAAAAAACTACGATGAACAAATTCTTTATTTATTACAAATAGATTTGTCTTTAGGTGTGTGAAAAATTGCATTGCATACTGGAATATGTAGAAAACAGATTTGGAGAATAAAAAGAATTGCTCGCTTACTTTCATAGCATCAACAGATAGTCCAAGCTCTAGGTAACCACAACAAATCTATCATGTTAAATCTGGACTTAATGCAAATTTTGTAGAAAAATGGATTGGACCTGACTCTGTTAGACTTTTATCTTTAGGGTTACACGAAACAAATCATTTATGATATTATGAGGAATAACCCAACAACCATATTAAGAAAGTATAAAAAAAGTCAACATAGCCTAGTTATTAAATAAAAATGTTTATATATAGATACATTTTGGAAAAAAACAACACTATGTAAACAATCACAAATAAATCTTTACAAAATATAAACTAAAAAATTAATAAATTTTATATTTGTAACACACTTTAACATTGAAAAGGATAAATATCATTTTCACTTAAATTTCCTTTCGCTTTACACGTTTTCATATGAGTTTTTGCATTATCTCTCGTAACAAAAGTTTTCTCACAATATTGACATGGATGAGGTTTATCTTTGGTGTGACGTTTTATATGAATCATATAATGGGGTTTCCTCGCAAAACTTTTATCACAAAATGTGCAGGCGAAAGGTTTCTCTCTTGCATCATTCGAAGTACAAGTTTTCATATGCTCTTTCGCATTACCACTTTGAATAAATTTTTTATTACAAAATTTACATGAAAACGGTTTTTCTCCTGTATGAATCTTTTTATGCAAACTAAGAGATCCGCTTTGTGTGAAACTTTTCCCACAAAGTGAACATCTGTACGGTTTCTCACCAGTATGACTTCTTTCATGATCCAATAAATTTCTTCTCGTTCTGTAAGATCCGCCGCAAATTTCACATATAAAACTTTTTTCAATATCTGTGTTTTGTGAATCGGGCGATTTCATTTTTATTTTCGCTAATCTTTTCTTTGCATTATTTAAAAATTTCGGGAATTCATCTTCTTCATCATGGTCCCTTCTTTCTTCTTTAATGCAGGGCACTTCATTATTGAAACTAGAAGTGAATTTTTGTTGATCGATTAGTTCTTCAAAATCTAATAAATTATCATCTTCACATTCAGTTCTAAAAATATAAAATTAAATGTATTCTATTAAAAAGTAAGGTTATGCAATATGTCGCCATTAACTAAAGTCAGAAAAAAATTACTAATTACCACATACTTTAACAGATTGGCTGCGGATGCATATTATTGAGATTGTTGGTCATGCCAATGAGTACTATAGCATCCAAATCACCAATCGGTGTATGTGGCATGGGCAAAGGAAGCCATTCCACACTAATCGGTGAGATCGGCAGTAAACTTATTAAAGAATTAAATTAATTTTTAAGTCTATTCACAACTGCTCATCGTTAAATGGAAGTATTCATATTATAATTAAGATATTTTAAAATGAAGTTTAAAAATAGGCCTCTACGTGAGAGAAAATTCTCTCTCGAGAGAGAAGCTAACGACTGCGTTTTAGTTGTGTTGTCATGCTCCTGAGAGTAAGTATTTTACACAGCTAACACTATCGATAGCTTCTTTTGAGAGAATTTTAACTCATGTGGAGGTCTAGCATTAAGATAAGCAGATTACAAGACATATTGCTCTCTTACTTACGCCATTGCTATGAAAGTAATGATAATTTCTCTTGAAGACAAACTGTTTCATTCCTTATTAATTAATTATGCAAATTAAACTATTCCATTTTACCATATGTTCCTAATAGTTTCTATGCGGTTTCTATAAAATAATTCAACACTAAATATCAATAAGTTTTTTAGGTTATGTTTTGTAATATCTAGAATGTTTAAAGTTTTAGTAGTTGGTAGCTATGCCAATATCATGTATATTTGGTTGCCTATCATTACAAACAGCTCTTAGTTTGTTTACTAATTTTAAAATATTTATTTGAAGAGACTTACATTAATTAAGATTATAATATGGAACAGAAGAGGATTACTTTAAAAATGAAAAAGCCGAACCCACTTTTTGAAAAATGGTTAATTGAATGGAGGGACCGTGAAAAGTTTCGTCAATCAAAATCGGTTAAATGTTACCAAGATGCTTTAAAATCTTTACGATTGTATCCTTTACCATTACCCTCTGGAAAAGCTTGTATGCTTCTAAAAGGATTCGGACCTAAATTATGTCAAATGTTAGATGATAAATTACTTGAATACAAATTAGAAAATAAAAAACAAACGGATGAAGAAAACAATTTAATCGTACCAGAAATAAATGTTAAAGCATCGAAATATTCACCAGTTACCGGATCAGGTACTTATTCGCTTTTATTAGCGCTCTACCATGAAACTTTAAAAGACGATTCAAAAGATTATATGTTGAAAGATGAATTGATAGAAGCGGCGCAACCTTTTTGTAACAAATCATTCTCCTGGACTTCTATAAATACCTTAATAAATAAGCAATTAGTTGTAAAAAGCGGTAAACCATTACAGTACTCTTTAACACAAGACGGCACAATACTAGCAAAGAAGCTATGTGATGAGAATAAAATTGCTCTCCCAGTACATATAACAGCACCCGTAAAGAGATTATATGATAATTATGAAATTACTCCTCCGATACAAGAAATTGCACCAACAAAAAGGTTATGTGATGAAAATCGTGTTCCCCATGGAACACAAAAAGGTTGTAATATAAATTTTCAAGAACAATTGGTTGAACCAACTAATCATATTATCAGTACTGATAACAAAGTGTTTAAAAAGTATAAAAGTGATACACAATTAAGTTCCCAAAAACGCACAACTAAAAATATTAAAAGTGTTAGTAGTTTCAATCTTGACAAAAATAAAACCGATACTGATCAATTAGTGTTTTTAGAAGGAGGTTTGTTCGAAATAATTCTTTTGGTTGATACGGCAGAAACAGGGGGGTAAATATTTGAAAATTCTTTTTGATCTTTATTTCCTAACCTCACTTAATTTTCAGGAAAAAAGTGTTAGATGATGAATTTTTAGAAGAACTAGTTAAACTATCTGTTCCCTATGAGGTTAGGAATATTAAAATTGGAGATTATACATGGGTTGCTCGTAAAAAGGGAACCACGAATGAATTGGTGCTACCGTATATTATTGAACGTAAAAGATTGGATGATTTTTGTAAGAGTATTAAAGATGGGAGATTTCATGAGCAGAAATTTCGATTGAAGAAAAGCGGTATAGAAAATTTAATTTATTTAGTTGAGAATCTTCCTGGTATTAAAAATGGACCTGGACTTCCTGTTAGTACTTTACATCAAGCAGCTGTGAATACATTGATTCAAGATGGATTCAATGTTAAATTCACGAGAGGATTAAAAGGAACTGCCGAATATTTGAGTTGTATGACTGCGATTATAGAGAATATTTTTCAGGTAATGTTTATGGGCTATCCATATATTATTTCAAATGTAAAATAACATAAAGTCATTGCAGTTTTACTAATAACGTTTCTTCGGAATTTTTTTCTTTAAAAATTGACTCTATTGTTTACTCTTCTTCTTAACCTACAAATGAATTATAATGTATGGATAACCCTTAAGCGCTAAATAATTTCTTAAATCTTATTCAATCTCATTTCAGACAAAAACATTAATATCATGCCCAAAATCGGAGTTACCATCAACATCTATAGAAGAAGACGTAATACCTTTAATGTCTTTTACTGAATTTAATCAAAATGCTTCAAAAATAAAAAGATTTAAAGTGCAAGATTTATTTATAAAACAACTTCTTCAATTAAGAGGAGTATCAGTTGAGAAAGCAATCGCGATTACAAAATATTATCCTACCCCTAGACATCTCCAACAAAAATATTTGGAATGTACAAAAAATGAAGGTGAAAAATTTCTTGCAAACATTCAATTTGGACAACTCGGCAAAAAAATTGGACCAGCAATTAGTAAAACTATTTTTCAACTTTACACTTCTGAAAAATATTGACTGAGGTTTTTTATTATTTTAATTTTGTTTTTAATAAAGTCGACATTTTTTATTTTAATTTTGTCCTGAAAATTCAAATTTTATGCCATTTTTGATTGATTTTGTA
>JAODAH020034587.1:0-15773 GCA_027574865.2 Coproporus ventriculus | reverse complement strand
TGCGCGTCGGGAGTGGAGGGTGGGGGGCGGGGGGGGGGGGGGTGGGGCGGGGGGCGGCCGAACCAGCGAGGAGAAGGAAGATTGTTAAAAATAAATTTTAAAATCACAAACAAGTTGTTTTATTTTTATTTTATTCATTTAAAATGAATTTTCATCGAGTCGAGGGCAAAATCATCGAATTTTCATTTACTCAAATAAAAACTATTCTACATTTTAAAATTTGTATGGAAAATAAAATATTATACACGACGCTACAATGCCAGCTATAATTACTGAATATAACTATTGCAATATTAGCTTGCGAAATGAGCGAATTTTATAATTAACTATTGCAATAAGGTGAATTTTGATCATGAATATTAAATAAAAATAATTTATGAATAATAATAATAATAAATAAAAGACCCGATCACCTAATTATTTTAGGAACAAAAATCAGCACATTGCTTGTACGACTTCCATATTTGAACTGAATTGAGTGTGTACTTCGTGCTAACCGAGGCTCTCTGAACATATGTTGAACCGTGCTGCTACAAATCGAGCGATTTTGGTCGTGTTTGAACCGGCCATTATAACAAAACGACTCTGAAACATTACAGAAAGCGCCTAGGCAGCTTTAAGGCCACTAGAACGTTCCTATTTAGAACTTCTAGAATCTGCTAGAAAAAAAAACTCATACAAATAAACGTAATGCAACAACCAAAGTAAAATTACTCCAAATTGTCTTAGCAAACTCTGGTGAATGCTCACGGGTTCACACAAGACTGGTGACAAGCTGAGAGATCTCGTGATTCTTTTATTATATTATATTATATATATTATATATTACAGCACTGCTGATAAAGTAGAGCGATCACAACTTTACCAGCCGTTGCTAAAATTATTCGTCTGCTGTTAGTATTAGCGGGTTCATACGGTTTTGCTTACACGGCTACTTACAGCCAACAACGGCTGCAGACTGGTAAATTAGCGTCGTGTGGCCACCGCATAATTAGATTGGTACTTCAAATTAAATAAATTTTTTAAAGAATTATGGATTCGAGCATCAAATATGCATATTTAATCACTTTTTTGTAATCGAATTTGTACACAAAATTTGTTCCATAAATGAAAATTGTAATAGCGTTATATTTTTTGATGGGACCTTAATAAAAGCAGATTTACTTTATTAAAGTACATATTATCATTACGAATGCTCAGAAACGCTTAGTTTACTAAGAGACGTAGTCATAAGTCTAGATTTTGAGAAATCTTTAGAAAAGATAATAATGAATGCCCGGCGCTTCCACCGAAATAATGCAGTGCTCATATGCCTATTTCGGTTGTTAGTTATTAGAGCGTATATTAAACATATTCGGGATATACATTTATTTGTATCTGTAAAGAGAAACACAATAATGTTGAAACAAAAAAAATATTCGGACAATTCTATAATTTTGGTTGTTATTTTCTTTTTTAGGAGAAAAGCAGATGAAGTGCAAATACTGGAGGAAACAATACGGGCGCGCAACGAACAACACAAGAAAGCGGGTGTAGAGTTAGATGCAACTTGTCACATTTGCCTTAAGACAAAGTTTGCCGATGGTGTCGGACATCTTTGTAACTATTGCTCCATACGGTGTTGTGCACGGTGCGGAGGAAAAGTAACACTTAGGTCGAATAAGGTATAGAAATTTGAGAAAAAAAATTAAACAAAATTTAAAAACGCAAATCAATTCAAAATTTTAAAATATATGTGTGTGCTTTTCGTAATTTCTGGCTGTTTACAAATGCGATTTTTTTGGAATTAATCCGAAATTTGCTTCTAAATGTTTTTTTTAATTAAATGTTTGGCCCGGTATTTTTATGTGTGTACATTATAAAATGTTAAAAGTGAAGTACAGTTGCATGTCGCTAGTCTCAATATATTAAAATTGCACGGTAAATATGCACATTATATTGGAAATTTAAAAATAATTGCATGTTTTTTACTATTTTTTTAATATATTTTTTTTTGTATATATATTTCTATTAATTTTTAAAATTTATTTTTATTTTAACAAAGGTATGTACATAGCGTAAATTTTATCATTTTATTTATTTAATAATTTTTACATATACAAAACCATTTTTCGTGTTAACATTTCACTTTATTACATACTATACATTTTGTTATGAATTTTTAAGTTGAGAACTGTTTTTATTGGGACTGCAAAGCAAATTTAGAGCGCATAGTGCATTGAACCTTGGGTTTATGAGAAATTAGGCAGAAGATTTAAATAACGTCTCTTAATTAATAATATTTTTAATATTTTCGAAAAAGAGAAAATATTGTTAAAAAGAGCTCAATCAGTTGAAAATGATTTAAATTGAAAAATAGCTTTTTTGTACCTAGGTATATAAAATAGTTTTTAGGAGTTTATTTTATGAGGCGATATATTCCAAAATGTCGAGGCAACTTTTCCTCTCCTAATGTTCTTTTGGACTTGCGAAAGGTTTTTTTGGAATAAATCTAATAAACGGTGGTGTGAGTCAAATTCCATTCTTCCTCGATCCGTCTGACTATCAATAAACGATTTGTACGTACAAGATCCGAGTTTCTGTCGACATTTTCATAGGTTCTTGAAAATAAAGCTTACCACTGCGTCTATCTTAATTCCGTTGCAGTTCTAAAAGCATATGCTGCAATTCATGTAAGAGAATAAGTATTCTTCTTCTTCATTACGCCTCTTCTTAATGAAGGTTAGTGATTTCTGTGGCAAAAGCTTAGCGATTTTAAATTGTTTTGGTAAGTTGATTGAGATTAAGACCTGTGCCATGTTATAACCTTCTTCCTACTCCCCTTATATCTTCTATTTTACTTTTTCTTGGCAATTGTAGAAGTTCATAGTTTTGGTATCTCAACAGATATTTTCCTAATTATTATTTTGTACTTGCCCTCTAGGAAATGAATAATATATACATATTGTTTCTTAACTAATCATGTTTCCTACAAATTTTGTTCAGTGATATTTTTATAGTAAGAGACGTTAAAATTTATTTGTTCCACTTAATAATCTTCAATCTGAAAATTTTCTTAAAGCTGTTTTGTATAAAAATTCTGCATTTAACATTTTTGTTGAGGTTTTTAAGATTATCTAGCATTTTTAAATCCTCGTTTTTTTTTTGTTGAAAAAACTTGATTGAATATGAATTAAATTTTAATCTTCTAGAAACGCGAGGAAGACGAACGGATAGTCTGAAGAGATTCCTGTTTCGAAAATATAAAAAAATAGAATTTTTTTATTATTAATATTAGCGACTTGTAGTTGAACTTCATAATATATATAAAAAAAATTTCGGGGACTTTTGGTGTTATCATATGTATGAATAGTAGGATGTAAGATAGATAGATCCAAACATAGCGCCAACAATACCACAGATTTTTTTTTTAGTAAGGGGTTGGGGGGGGTCGACGGTGCGGTAGTTCAGCAGTCGTAGTCCGCCGAATGCAGAGAAGTGAGCTAGCACTAGGAAACGTAAGGTTGTGAGCTCGAATCAATACGTCGCGTCACGGCTGATGACGTCAACCTTTCCCCCACGATGAGCACCTACGCGCCCGGGATACCCGGCCACGATATCCGTCAATGGGCATAATCTTTATGAACCAACATACAACGACCTACCGTCAAATATTTATAATTATCCATAAAAATTCCCATAAATGTCTGCGCATTAAAAATCGGACAGCATAAAACATCCCCATATTGTCTTTTTAAATTTATGAACTCATATTTTAAACATTCACCGCTTTCATTCATTTAAAATTGAATTTTTTGTTTAAAGAAAAAATTAATTTTAAAAGTTGAAATATTTAAAATCATCCATGAACAATATGTGGATGGGGTTAGGGTAAAGTTAGAACTGTGCATGTTTAAATTTAAATTATTTTGGTCCTATTTGTGTCAAAGTTATTACGTATCACGATTACAGTTTTTTTTTTGGTTTGCAGTAAGTAGGAGAGATTTTGATCTACATACAATAGAAACAGTCAAATTTACTTTATCGTATATAGTAATTAGCACGTGATTATAATACATGTCACCAAAAATGAACTTGTAATCATTTTTGATTTTTTCAAATTTAAGAAAAGGAGCATGTAAGAAATAATTACACAATTACGCACTAAAATCTGTATAATTGTGTACATTTTTTGTCATAATCAGAAAATAATCGTATTTATTTAATTTAATGGTAGTTTACTTAAAAAATCGGAATTGTGAACTGTTAGTTATTTCCAGTTGACTAGAAATGATTCGAACAGATCGGGTGTCTAAGATGTTCGTATGGCTCTTCGATCATGTCGGGTGCAAGGTTCGATCCTCAAACTTTCAAGGTTACACCTTTGATTTTTCAAGTAAACTACCCTCCCTATTCAAGATAGAGTCATGAAACTGATAGCAATCAGTCACAAACCTTTTCAAACTCCCAGATATCAAGTTTCATCAAAATCGGTAAAGTTTTAATTATAAACATCATGACTATCATTTAAAGGTATGAAGTCTGTAACTGCTGGAATAATATTCCTTATAAATCAATTTTAAATTTTTTACCTTTTTGCTTTAGCTGTATGTATTGTATATACTTATAAAGTTTTGCGCTTCTATTTGTAATTTTGTTTATCTCAATTCTTTCATATTAATTCGTTTTTTTTTGTTTGTTTTAGGTTGTTTGGGTGTGTATATTATGCAGGAAAAAACAAGAATTGTTAAGTAAAACTGGTCAATGGATGATCGGTAATGCTGGTTTAGATACAGAAATACCGAACCAAATACAACAAGCACCATCGGATAAACGACCAAAATTAGAACGGGCACATTCTGCTGCAGAAAAGGAGAATCAACCGTTGCAAAGGTCCGGTAGTCAGTTGAGGAGACAATATTCGGAGCAGGAGCCGCGTATGCCATCATGCGAACGATATCAGCAAGTTTACAATGAAGATGATCCAAGGTATTATCAGGGAGAATTGGAGGGTCTGATGAGGACGCATCCGCATTTAGTGCCTAGGAGGTACAAAAATATTTAATTTCCTTCTGTTTTTATTAATTTTTTGTTGTTGTTGTAATGTAGAAAAATGTCGAATAGCGAAACTATCGATGTAATAACAATTTAGAATGTTATCTTTTAATTTATCGACATCTTCGATCTTCTTTTTGTGTTTACAATTTTTTCGACTGTTTAATTTTTCGATTTTAGTTATTCTTTTTTATATGTTAAAAAGTTTAATAGCTAGTATATAGATATTTTATAATTAAGTGCTAAGTTTGGACTTGAAATGTCTAGGTTTCAACTTGAAAGCGTAGGTATAACCTTTAAAAGTAAGATACGACATTCAAAATCTAGGTAACCTTGAATATCTTTGTTTGTACTATAAATCCAAGATTTGAAACATCTGGAACATACAGAAAACCCTAGGTTTGGCCTTGAAATACCTAGATTTGACCTTGAAATTTTAGATTTTACCTTAAAAAGCAAGGTTTGACTTAAGTAGTCTTTAAAATGATTAATCCCAAAATCAATATTTTATAAATATTTATAAAAATTTTCTTCTAAAATAAATATATATTATATTCTAGATATCCTGATCAAGATCCAGAATCGTTACCTATGGACATACAGCAACAAAGAATTTCAAGTACTTCAAGTGCCAATAAGAAACATAAACGAAGTGGATCAGCGAAAAAGCACCAGCACCAACAGCCTCAATTACAACGTTCCTTCTCATCTTCCGAAGAAGATTTAAAATCAACTCCGGAATACGGTAGCGACGAAAGGGACAGCGAAAAAGGTAAGTCACTTCAACTTTTAGTCAATGTGAGCGCTATACTTAACAAATGTGCGTCAGGGAATCGAAAACTTTGATTTGACAATCAACTTTTATAAAATGAAGATAAAAAGAAAAGAAAATGCGTGTACAAAGTTGTTGCTCCCATTTTAGTTATTAGTCTTTAGTTACTTAGCAATAATGTGAAATGGTGTGTTTGATTGTGTGCAATTTTCGGAAATTAAACATTTATTTATTTATTTATTTTTAAATTTTATTTTGAGATTTAAAACTGGCTAAAAATGTAAGTATGGTGTGCGCGCGCGCTTTCGTTATTTTTTTATTTTAATTATTTTTTAATTAAATTTTTTGGCCAGTTTTAATGTGGTTGCAATTACAGGGTGTCGTGAACAAGATAAAATATCAGATAGATTGAGTCGTCAGGCAATTCTCGATGAGAAAATCAAAAAGTTTTTAGCGGTGAGAATTTTGTGGATCCTTTTTACAGAAAGAAACTCGTTGTCCAATTTCTTACATTTTGATATTTGTCTGCATGTTTCTTTTTTATTTTATGTTTTTCTTTGTTTATTATTTTTGTTTCTTAATGAACGTACTTTATTTATATACGTGGTGATTGAGGTAATACTGTGTACACGCAGCTTGCGCACAAATTTCTTTAATTGCATTTCTGTTTACTTTCCGAAACGGAATTGAAATTTTTTGTTTTTGGGGGAATTTAAAAAGACGGTAAGTATGCTGGATGGACTGAGAATGTAACTATGTATTAGGAGGTGAATGGATGTACATAGTCGCCCCGCGTCCTCTACAAGATGTGACGGCGGATAATCGGTGCTTCACTGAAAGGAGAAAGAAGACTGTTAGATTTGATCACCAGGCCTGGGATAGGCAGGGATCGCAAGATTCGCATCGTGATTCTGGCATAGACACTTCTTCCACATTCACTTCAAGTGAAGATTCTACAAGGGGAGATGTGCCTAAGGTGCTTATACCTTTCGAATAATATGCTCACAGTTGATCAAAAAAATAGAAGTTGCAGAAATCTGCCATTTGTAACTTGATTTTTTTTTTGTTCCATTTAAAATTAAAAAAATAAAATTTTTTAAAATTTCTTTAAAAGGAAGATAAATAATTATGAAAGTTTAATTTTAAAACATTTATTTTAATATAAAAATCAAGTAACTGAGAACGCTTTGAAGCATTGGCAAAATGGACTTGAAAAAACTCTAAAAATTTGGATTCAAATTGTTTAATGTCAGATATCAAGATGCCAAAAAAATGTCAAAACGACTTAAAAAATCTCAAAATACCAAAATATCAAAAAATTTTGAAACACCAATATGCATATAGGCAATGGAAGGGGGTGGATAATGTAAAAAATAACAAATAATGTTATATTGTTAATAAATAAAATAAAACAGCAATAATGAATGAAATATCAAAAAATTTTAAAAATTTATTGTTAGTATGCAACAAACATTGCAGTTAAACTTGATACTCGTAACATGCACAATCATTCTTCTTGTAAGATTCAACAAACATAACCAAAAAAACTCTAAAAATGATTACGATGACATTTAATTTAATAAAATGGCATTCCTTCAATATATTTAACTTGAAGTTATGCAATTAACAATACACAAAACCGGCAGTTAAATCGCATTTTAGTGCCAATTCGGGTTATTGATTTCTTTTAATGTTCAACGTTGATGTTTGATATTTGTATTAATTGAACAAACTAAAACCAACAACGTGCTATTAGTCGACCATCCCTTCTTAAAAATAAACAAATTTTAATTTTTTAAATTATTTTAACAAACAAATTTTATAAAATTGACTCTTTATAATTCTTTAAAATATATAATGGCAGATTCTGGAACTTCTACACTTAATAGATAGCATATTCATAACAGATAATAGATCTATAGCGAACTCGAACCTGTAAAATATCTACTCTCATTTTACTAGTATAGTACACCGTAGATGATATTATTAGCTTCCTATTGTAGTTGCTCTGGTTACGTCATTACATAAGTTGAAATCTATAGCGGAAATATATGAAAGTTCAATAGTATGCTGCATTTGACAATGAATGCAGCATTGTGGATGAGATCTAACAAAAAATGATACACAAAACAGTGTTTTTTATTTTAACTAAAAGTTTTAGGCAACGAAAAAATTTTACATGCGATTTAATAACACAATCCTGCGATGGTTCTGTATTTTAGTTTCTGATAATTAATCCTGATTAATTTTTTATCAGATTTTTTGTTTTAATTTCTCCAAAAGTTTCTTTTTATAAATTTTTTGTTTTTCAAATTTTCGAATAATTTTATTAATTTTCTGGTAGACTTTAATTATTTTCAAAAGTTAATTTAAAAAATGCGCGAAAATTTTTATTTTTTCTTTTCAGACAAATTGTAAAAAATTTTACATTTTTTAAAACATTTTCCGATTTTTTAAAACCACTTTTAAGATATCTAATCAAATTTTCTTAATTTTCGTATTTTTAAATTTTATCAAGAGACATGGGTTAGGGGCCACGTGATTTTCCCAATTTAGCACAAATTTTCCTCACAACAAAATGTTCAATAGGTGGACACAGATTCTCTAGGTCATTTTAGTGTAAGAAAAATTGGTGCTAAAATGAGCAGATCACGTGGTCCCTATCCAACGGACCCATCGAATTCAACATAGCCTAAAAGTCCTACTTCATTCTTCAAGCTATATTTAGCGAAATGTTTACTAAACTAGCAAGACTGCTGTTGGCTCCTTAACTACATGATTTCACAGTTATCTTTTGTTAGTATTGCTTCTCTACACTCTTTCTCTCTCAAAAAAATATAGATTTCAACATCATAAAATAACGTAACCTACCAACGACAAAAATTAGTAGCAATCGGGTCCAAATTTGCTTTAACAACTTAGTAAGTATACTTTATTTAATTCTGGAAACATTATTTGATATTAGATCCGTTTCTAAATTTCTATGTATTTCTATGTACATTGCCAAAATTTGTGCATGTTGACTACAAAATATATTTCGCAGTGCACGGCTTTCCGCATTTAATTGTTGTTTATTTTATTGTCCATCCAAAAAATTTCATCAGATAAAACGAAATTTTTTGGCCGAAAAGAAATATTAATGAATTTTTAAATTTTTTAGATTTATTTCTTAATATCATTAATATTTCATATCTAAGTGTTTTTCATATTTCATTCTTCCTTCAACTATCACTTTTTCTTTAGATGTACATAAGTGTAATTTTTTATATATAGCATCCTCTATCATGGCAAGTTTCGGCAGATGGGACGAGAATGATAGGACATATGATATTAAGACGAGGAACAAGAGATATGGAAGGTTCCAGTGCATCCATTTTGGGATTGAAAGTTGTTGGTGGTAGAATATTGGAAAATGGATTTAAAGGTGCTCTTATAGAAAAAGTGAAAAAAGGAAGTATAGCAGATGTGGAAGGGCAATTAAGGCCAGGTATGATAATTTTTAATTAAAAAAAAAAAAGAAAAATGTAATAATACTACAGCTGCTAAAATTTTATTTAAACGAATATTATGTTTTAAATTAGAGTCCCTAGATTGGAGTATTTCTACAACTGGTAGAGGTTTTATTGGCTGTTTAAAATAGCTGTGATTGCTTCCACCATATTGTAAAAGTTAAATCTGATCAAAAAGAAAAAAAGTTAGAAAATACGATTTTTAATAAATTATTTTAATAATGATCTAGATGGCTACAATTATATTTTGTCTTATAACCTTCTACTTTTCAGTTTTACTTCTGTTGCCCACATTTTTTTTAATGTAACTAAAATTGGTAGATGTATATGCAGCCGTAGTATTTATTTTCTTTCATATTTTATAAAAAAATAATTAATAAACATATGAGTGAAAAGTATGCATGTAGTTAAATACTTTGCACTGTAATTAAATTAAGAATATGTTGCATTTTTTAATGGTAACTGTCCTGAATGAATGTTAGCCACTACAAGCTCTTTTAATGTAACGATTCACTGAGTACACGATGTTTAAATGTATGCACTGCTTTTTCTTAAGTTATATAAACAGATGTTTGAAATTCTAGAAGAATTTTTCTTCATAAATTAAAATCTTTGATTAAAATAGTATATTAATCAAATCAAGACTTTACGGTTTAATATAACCAAAATCGGTGTTTTTTTTATTTTTGTCTGTTGTTCTACAGATTTTAGACCGTGGATAATATTGTTGTAAAAATGTTCTTGAATTTATAGACAAAACTGGTTGAATGAAATTCGTATAGTTTAATGTCTATTGCGCACGAAGCTACTACCTATATTGTCTTCACGTATTTTCTAACTGTAGACCCATTTAAGCCATAACTATTTTTACAGGCGTTAGTTGAATTTGATGAATAGAAGAATGGTGAAAATAATTTTTAAATAGAAAGGGAGAAAGAAATTTTTTATCGTTACTTTTTCGTTTTTTTTTTTATATTCAAAATGGTCTTCTATTCCTTAAGTCAGTCATGTGATTTATTTATATTAAAAATAATTGATTTCATGGATTTCAAAATTATAAGATTCCATAATGGATGCACTTGATTACATTTTTTTAATCTTTTATTATTTAATTGTTGTATATAATTATTATTATTATTTGTTGTAGGTGATGAAGTTATAGAATGGAATGGAAGATCATTACAAGGAAAAGGATATCAAGAAGTTTCGGATATAATAGCAGAAAGTAAACAAGAAGCAAATGTGGAATTAATAGTTTCGAGAAGCATGGGGAGTAGGAGAGCTGCTCAGGCTACATGGCGACAATCAGTTGCGCATAGAGGTACTAAAGTAGAACAATACAAAAATACCATACATAAGAATCAAAAATGATCTATTTGCAGATTTATCGCCTTAAAAATAATTTTCTTTGATTTTTGATTACTCTGTTAGTATTAAAATGATATTAATAACTTCAAGTCGAAAAATAAAACTGCCTCGAGCTTACAGCACAGTGTAAATACTCTGTAAGCAATTTATATATAAAAAATTAATATTAAAATATAATTAATATGTACATAATTTATATTTTACACTTTCCTTGTCACAACTAACACACTTTAAACCATTAGTTCACAGCACACATATTTGTACATACAACACAAATACACTTTAACCGTTTTCTCGATCAGATTTTTGATTGTTTATTAAATAGTTTTAGTGATATTCCTATTTCCATTTTTACTGTGTGCACAGTGTGGATGTTTTTAATTTTAATTTTATAGAAATACTTATAGTTCCTTTAATTGTTTGTGATTTGGGAGCAACAACTATTGTGTGTCCTTGTTTTTGTTTTATTATTTCTCTCGAATTAATGGTTTAGAGTGAAAATGTTATATGGTGAATTCATTTGAAATTTTGCTATGGTTTTTTATTTTCTTGCGCTAGATGGAGGATAAATTTTCCGAATGAAAATACATAATTAATTTGCAAAATTTAAAATGGGAGTTCTGTGTATTATTTACTAAATTATTTAATTTTAAATTAATAAAATCATTATAAATGTGGTGGATTTTACGTAGGTGTATAGAAATACAGAAAATTTTGAAAATCTTATGTTTGTTCAATAATCATTATTGCAGAATTATTTGTTTTATTTTAATTTTTCAAAATAGAAACATTAAAAATTTAAGAAATAAAAATTCGAAATAAACAAATTTAAATATTCGAAAAATTAAAAATTACAAAATGGAAAAAATGGAAGTTTTTTTTTCTGGAGTTCAAGATAAATTCAACCCGGCCTCTACGTGATTGGATTTTTATTTTATTCTCAAAATTTATATTTAAATTTTTGGTATTTAACATTTGATATTGTTTCTTATAGTTAAAAGTGACTTCTTGTTAATATTTGTTTTTGGGCTATTGATGAAAATGTTTGTTTATAGTAGATCGAATTAATTCAAATTATTTTTAAAAAAATGAATAATTGATATTATCGACAGTGTTTCCAGTTCTACAGCTTATGCGATAGGTTTATCATTTTTGGGTTGTAACTGCAGCCCAACCGCAAAATATAAAAATTTGCTTTATAATCGCTGAAGGAATTTTTGACTTTGATCCAAACCTTGTAGCATATTTGAACTTTCAAGTCCCGAAATTTAAATACAAAAAAAAATGGTATGGAATATTTCATGAACATTTTGTGATATTCGTACAGTGCATAGTAATTATAGTTGCATATTTTATCTCACGGATTGCCTTAAACGTGAAAATCCTTATTATTAGTCTTATTCTACAAATTCCCTTTAAAGACATATTTTTAGAGAGCGTCGAAATTTTAGCCGTATTGGTCCTCACACGCACTGTTTTATCTCTGCTTTCCGTTTATTCTAGTTCAGTGGACGTATTGTTTTAGTGTAATTGTATGCATATAGTTCGAAGTATCTTTCTCCCAAAAAAAGAACAAGGAAGTAAATTCCATTCGATTCTGACATATACGAACACAGCTACAATTTTAAAAAGGAATCGAATTTAGAAGTTTTAAAATTTTACATGGAAAATAATAAATGAAAATTTTTCTGCCAACGCTGATTCGATTTTAAATTTTGTTCTAGATTGACGAATTTAAGTCAAATGTCGATTTCCAAATATTATACAATTGCCAGCCTTGATAGGTTAGTGATTTGCATGTTGACATAATAACTCAAATGTAGCAGGTTCGATTTCGACTCTGTTTGAGTATTTGATTAACTAAGATATGATTCGTTAAAAACTCTTACATGCTTTTATATTTGGATAATTAAAATAATTTAAGCTGTTCAAAATACTTTCAACTATTTGTCTTTAATTTTAAGCGTTCAGAGCCTACTACAATCGTAATAATAATGAGATTCATTGAGGTAATAATCTGATGTTTTCTGATACACCACCCTTTTCGTTATGAAAATAATTATTGAATTGAATTACTTTAAAATTAAATAACTTAGTCATATTTTGATATTTATTAAATGTACTGTGTCTTTAAAAATGTATGATATACATTGGTAATATTTTAGGTCAAGGAGGTCATTGGGATACAAGTGAAGGATACGAACGTCCTCACGTTCTGGTTACATCGCCGGGAAGTCCGGAACGGCCGCGTCCAGCACCAACGATGGCGTCTAGTGTCGGTGGTCGAATACAAGTGCGGTTAGGTTTCGAACCGGCAACTTTACAGTTATTAGTGACGATAGTGTGCGCGGCCGGTTTAACCCCCAGGTCACCACATCAACCACGAAATCCGTATTGCAAGCTGTTTTTACTTCCAGATAGATCAGAAAAGAGCAAGCGGCGGACGAGAACATTAGCAGGTATGATTCTAGCAGGCCAAGATTATTTGACTTTTAAGAATATGAGGAGAATCATTAGCACAGTATCTAGGTGTATGTGTATGTATTGAATCAAAAAATGAAACTGTACTGTACTCTTCGAGCTACTTTCTTCTTCTTCTTCTGGCGCCGTATCTGTCTTCAGACGTTTTCTGTTATCATTTCCACTAACTGCCGTTAGCTACTTTATTCTAAAAAGTAGGATAATGCGGCTATAGTTGGAAGGAGAGTGGACTTTTTTGCTGTGAAGTGGGTAAGAGAGTAGAGATACTTTGCTTTATGGGGGGGGGGGGGGTTGGTTGATAAAGTACTCTACTAGGCAAAACTTGTAATTTCGTTTCAACGTCTCTGCTAATGTCCGGTTTCATGGATTTGTTAGGTTCTTTTAGAATCTTCCTGCGGGCGTTTCCCTCAAACTTATCCCGTTGACAATTTCTCGAAATCAGTCTTAGTTTTTGTAACCATTACACCGCCTTTTTGTGTCCAAGAATCGTAACAAGATCATCCTAAAAAGTGATAAATGAACCGCGTTGGAAAAGTGTTTTTATTTTTTATTTTCAAAACAAGATTCGAATTCTACGAGAAATGTTACATAAAATTACTTCGTTTAGAGTGTTGATACAAGAAAAATAAAACCCATCGACAACTTTTCAAAAATTTTAATGATTTTCTGAAAATCAAACTACTTTGCAGATTGAAATTTTTTTTATTGAATTAACTTTGAACAGTCTGGCACATTTTCTGAAGGTTCAAGATAAAAAATCGAGTCCCAATGAGACACGAACTCACGTCCTTCATCTTTCCGGGAGGTTTTTGGTCTTTTAAATTTTTAGAATCTTAATTTTTAGAATTTTTCGATTTTTTATTTTCCAATATCTTCAAATTTTATTTCTAAAATTTTTTCTTTCATTTCTCGAATTTCTAATTATCTGCTAATATTTTTGGTATACCTGAAATGCTAAAAAGGTTAAATGAATTTTTTTCGCTCCCTGCCATAAAAAGTATTATTTCAAATATAATTAATTTTTGGAACAAAAATCATTTTTGCAGTTCTAATTTTCTTTTTTTTTTTATTGAAGCGACCTCGAACATTTATCATCTGTGATGTACGTTAATTACAAATCACCCTTTTATCTGTGATAATAAAATATTTATCAAGTAATTCAACGCTTTGTTTGTGATTTAATATTTTTTTATGCGCTAAAAACTTTAAAAAAATCTGCATGTTTGTAAAACTAAGTACCCCTCATGTTATTTGATCGATTTTTGGTCCATTGCCAGCTCTAACATTCGTCCTTAAAGAAGGCCGCGATGAAATATTACTAATGTAAATTTGTTCATTTTATATAAAAAAAAAAACTTATTTAATTAAATCTTTTATTTTATGCGTGCAGGTACAACGGAGCCCATGTGGAATCAAACTTTCGGATACTCAGGCTTACGTAGAGCAGATCTTAGGTTAAGAGCTTTGGAAATCACCGTGTGGGATTACGTCCGATACGGCGCAAATGATTTCCTAGGTGAAACAATTATTGAACTGTGGCCTTTAGATGAACAACCTACCTGGAGAACCTTGGGACCTCACGAAGATATTGTGTTGACACCTAGTGAACATCTTTCACCTCCAAGCACTGGTTCCAGGTATTTTCGCCGGATTCAATTTGTTGCAGAAAGATTATTTAATTCATTTTGTGTATTTTTTTTAGATTTTCGGATTCAGATACTCCATCAGAATGTGAAATAGACGGCGGGAGAGAAAGGCGGGGGGCCGACGGAGCCAGTGTTAGTAGTGTTGGCAGCTCAGCAAGTCCGCCTAGAGATTGTGAACGAAGGTCCAGGAGAGACCAGGATCATATAAATCATCCATACAACAATCATCAAACTAATTATAGGCGGGTGAGTTAATTATTTTACATTCTTTTAATTATCAAAGTGTTTAAAAGTGTTGGTGAAAGTTTTTATTTTTTTTATTTTTTGTACCAACTTAACTAATTAATAAAATTAAACTTTTTGTAATAATACCTGAAACTATTCTTTCACCGATTATTTTTCTTTTAACTCAAAAGTGGCTTATAAGAAAATTTTAAATGCGTATTTCATTGAGTAGGTCAAGATCATCTGTTGTTATTCGAATTGGCTGATTCCATTTCAATAAAATATTCACATTTGTTTTCACAAAAATTGAATTTGGTAATTATTAGTTTTATTCTATTTATTTATTGAAAAAATATATATTATGATAAAATTATAGAACAATATAGAAACACCACTGAGGATTTTGTTGTAGGTTTTTTTTGTTTGTTCAGAACTATTGCAACTAATATTAACCAGTAACTACTCGTATTAAATTGTGGTTTAATAACTACTTTTGTTATTTAATATAACTATTACTAGTATATAACAAATATTACAAATTGTCAATATTTTGGGTGCGTAAAGTTTTATTATAATAATGACATTCAGCAGAATTTGTTTCCTACAGCTTTTATTTCAGTATGAGTCATATTCCCCACAGTCAACTTTCCGATGACTAGATTTCATACAGATAATATCCCGACAAAAGGACATTCCAAAAATTAACTTACCGTCAAGCCAACGATAAAACAAAATTTA
>JAODAH020034579.1:0-10345 GCA_027574865.2 Coproporus ventriculus | reverse complement strand
TTTATCATCTAATAAAAGTTCTTTGTTATTTAAAAATCCAACGCAACATTATCTTTGCTGATATTACACATTATTATCTAATAAAGGATTCTTTATTTAGGAAGAATACAACAATATCAGGAAACGTATTACTTCTCAAAGCCAAGTTCGTAATAATGAGTAAAAGCAGAAAACTAGAAATGAGATCATCCCTCGCAGTGAATTTATTATTAAAGGAAGCTAAAATTGAAATAAGTTCTCTACCTCTGCTAATGTTTACAGATACATTTGCTATGATCTAAAGGGAATGAATAGGAGGACAAGTAAATACTTTTTAGAGAAAATTGAAAAAGTAGCAAACTTATTCGTTTTATTTTAATTGTTTATTTAATTTCAAAAGAAAATTGTAATACAAATTTTAAATTTTATCAACATAATAATTTATTACCGAAATTAAGCATTAAATTGAATATTAAATATGAAATTGCAAAAGTTAAATATCAAAATGTCTAATGCTAAAATGTTAATTCTCAAACGTCAAAATGTCAAAGTGACAAATGTCAAAAGTCTAATTTTCAAATATTAAACTGTCAAAAGCCAAAACGTTAATAGAGAAAGTAAGTTTCCTATTATGTGGCTTATTCATAGATCATTCAACAACCATCTGTCTTCCTATAATAGGAAGAAGTCAGGTCCACTCCTTTGAGTAGAGTTGATTGTTCAACTATGAACCACATGTTTTAAAAAAATCTTTAGCTTCACAACGGAATGTACCTGGGTTGGAGGTATTTGTAGAATTATTTAAACAAACCATCGATTTTCGATTTTCTTTCCGAATATATAACCAGGACCATGAAATTTCTTTTAAATAAATACCTTCTTGATGATTCCTTTATGCTAAAATGTGTTTCAGTAATTGTATTCGAGTGGAGGGCCAGAAAAGACGTCAACTTTGCACCCGGCTCCATAAATGTTCGGGCTGGCTTTGATAAAGGTCGTCCTCATCTATACCTTAATGCACACAGATGAAACGTCCAGCCAGAACTTGGTACAAATATATGTCAATTAATATCTAAGCATATAGAGCAGTGCACACGTGAAAGATAAGGCACGGGGGATAGACGAGAAATATTTCTGCGCCACATCCTCCCCCGAGGAAATGACGAAGACGTAATACTGACGTGACGCGATGATACATTTTTAATGTTAATTTTTATCATTAATGACAAGTTATATCCTGGAGAAATAGATTAAGTTCACAGTTTTTAAGAATAGTAAGATAAACTTTTTTCTTTTAGGTCAGTTATGCCACTCTAAAGTACCAAAAATGAATGAAGTAATTCTACTTTGGGAGGATTAGGATATTGAAGATTAGAAATTGAAATAGAGAGTTATAAAGTGAATATTACTGCATTCTTGCTATTATCTTTCAGGAACTATATAGACTTTAAATTTTGAAATTTACGAAATCTGAATCTTTAGCTGCTTATCATGTTCCATGAAACATAGTCTCCTGAAGTAATGGCTATGGCATATAACATTCGTGAATGAAAGAAGCTATTAAATGAAACTAAAACTATTGTAAATGTAAATATTTGAAAAGTTTAATGCGTTATATAAACATATGTAAATTTTTATTTCGATTTGTTAATTCATGAGAGTAGTAGCAGCTGTTTAATATTGACGTACATTACAACAACAAAAAAAAAAAATGAAATTTAACATCAAATATTAAAGTATAACATTTGCATCAAGCATTGTAGAATGTATTTCATTCTTGTTAGGAATCATCAGCCACAAGTAGCAATTGATGATGCAACTGTAATCAGTGTAATTAATTAATAAATAAATGAAAAACGAAAACTTACTTGATCGATTATAGAATAGAATTTACAAAATTAAAATTTACAATCGTACTGTTTATTCGGAAAGGTATTGTTACAATTCTACCATAGCTACAATACTGATTCTTAAAAAAAAAAGGCAGCAAAGCAAGGATATCGTCGAATGTTGAATCTACGGCTTGTAAAGGTTCGCAGATGAATCCTTTCAAGTTTTTCTGTCAATAGAGTCCATTGTATTTTGCCTCTTAACGGGCTGTGCTGCTTGTAATAAATATATTCAATTAAATTGAAATGCGAAGAGCCTCAAAACAAGGTAATATTGGGAAAGGGAGATATAAATAGTAAAATACATTTAATGAAATTAAAATTTCCTATTTTAGGACTTGTAATTTGATTTAAAATTGTAACTTGTGTGCTTTTTTTGCTTCCACTTTTATCTCTCAGATAAGAATTGATTTGTCACAAACATATAAATCATTGTTATGTGTCCCATTACCCCAATAACCAATTAAAACTTATTTGGAACACATCCAGAAAAACATCTCTCGATTCTGGGGTCGTTTGATAATTTCCATTAAAATCATCTTGAGGAAAAGTAAGTTTCGGTTGCATTGTTAATTCTTTTTTTTTTGCTTTGTTCGTCCCCGGGGGCTTTCGGTGTGTTCGTCGCACGCCCCGCGTCACAATATTGATCGCTAGTTGGATATTAGAAATGCCAGAGGATCCCCAAGGTCCTACCCTGTGGTATTTCACAATTAAAAATGTCAGCGCCAGCCCGAAATGGACTCGTAAATAAAAGCGCGGCTGACCAACCTTAACCGCAATTACTGTTGGACGATTTTCATGATAGTTAGAGGTTAAAGATGGGGTTTGAACGAGAACTTGACATTTACATCAAGTTAGGATGCAAAATATTTTTTTTGTATCGCTAAAAAATTTGTATTATCTACATACATCGAAATTTGTAGCAAAAGAAATATCATTAATTATAAGTTAAAGATTTCAAAATTAAAATTTATTTTAAATTTAAATTGCCTTCATGAAAAACTTCATTAATAAAACAATTTGCAGAGTATTTAATATTACTAGTATTATTTACAGTAGTGTCTAATTTAGAGCCTTTTTCGCAATCTCTTGTTAAAGTTTCAGGTTGCTGAATTATCAGATAATTAATGCATTATAATTTCTACAAGTTTTTGCCATTGATATTTGATGATTTTTACAAGATATTCTCGAAATTTATTTCGAAAAATAGAAAATTTTGATTTATTCGTTCGATTTTATCTTTAGAAAAGAACGAGGGTCATACTGCCTTGTCTTGCCTCTGTCTCTAATGCATAATCGCCCTTAATGTTTCACCATGTGTGAGTGTCGGTCTCGCGTCGGCTTCGTTCAAGGTCGAATTTTAGATTCACTTCGCTTCGAAGTTATATTTTTTTTTTAAGAAATGTTCAGAATTAAATCATTTGATATGATCATTGATAGTAATTATTAATATTTTTTCTTATACCATTTTATGTAAATTAAAATATTCAATAAGGTTAAGGTTTTTAATGCAACCTCCTATTCTAACTACATAAGTAGGTTCTGGCTAATGTAGTTATTGTTCAATAAATTTGTAGCAACGTTTTTCCAGCAATTTTCTTCTCATTAGTAAAATTATATTGTAAATTATTCCTATTGATTAAGCCAGTATTCTTCTGTCTGCTATTATTAGTCGTAACGTAATTATGTCGTTTCCACATTCAATATATAATTTGTGAATTTTTTTTCTATTTATGTTGGAAGGATTTTTTGCTATTTTTTATATTTAATCATTTAATTTTTGTATAATTATTAAAAAATTGTTGTATGTTGACTTTGGAAAATTGTATTACCTGCAACATTGATTTAAATCTAATTGTTTATAATTGTTTACTTGCATTGTCTTCTGTTGATTGGCATTACTTTTCTTGATTTATTTTTTATGATTTTGGTTTGGCTGTACGAGGTTAGATAAAATATAAACACATCTTTTTTATTTAAAACAAAATATGTTTTGCCGTATGAAGTGAAAAAATTCTAATTCTATTTTTTAAAATTTATTAATCACTGATAGACACATTGCTTGCAACTGTTTGGGAATAACGGCACGAAATTTCTCCTGCATGCTATCTGCAAAGTTTCTTAAATTAAATTACAGATAACGCTAGTTGAATAAGTATAGAGAAATTTACAAACTACAATTAAGGTACCGGTACTGTCTCTGCAACTTTTTCCTTCTATTGATTATTAATTAATTAATTAAAACACTAAATTTAATTATTCGATTATTTAGTTAAAGAGATGCAAATAATTCATTAATTCTCTTTGAGTTTATTATTACTGGTGTTAAATTATGTTTTTATTATTTAAAATTATTTCCTCTTAGCACATTAAGTGTTAATGATACGAATACATGACTTTTAATACGAAATAGTCTGAAACTGTAATTAATTGATTTGTGGTTTACCGCAATGACAATTCTAAATAGTCAATCTGGAAATGAACCGTAGATTTGTGGACAGAGTTTTATGTTTATCCATTAAATTAAAATGTATTAGCAAATGAATCTTGTCTGATCGCTCTACCTATATAATTTAAAGTAATTGTAACAAAATATTTTTAAAAGTTAATTGCTTCTTATATAAAGTTCTTCTTTTATATCGTGTACCACCATTGCTGGAATTTAACATGATTTTAGGATAGTCGTTTTTACTTGAACTGAAATACTCTGTGGAGACTCATACGCATAATGTGAGGGAAAATCACGCCAGCTCGGCGAAAAATAAAAATGTTTTTCGGGGCAAAGGGTAAATTTTGTAAGCGCTTACACAAGGCTTGAATGGTTATTACGTTAGTATTTTTTTTTTTTTTGTAAAAATGGGAGGGGGGATTCTTTTGTGATGAAAATTGGGTGTTTGGGAGGCATGCCAGAAGGGAAAATTATACTCATTTTATTATTAGGGAAAGAAGAGGAAGAATTTTGTAGGAAGGAAGTCTTAAAAATAAAATAAGGCAGAACATTTGCATTGTTTGCATGTTGGGAGATTTATTTCAATAGAAATATATTATTTGATGAGATTGTAAATGACTTAAAAGAAATTAGGACACAAAATTGGAATCGAATTTGCATTAAAGCAAAGGTAGTGAGTTCCATTCCTAACTTCATTTGATTTTTTTATAAAACAATTTCCTTTAATATCACAAAAGGAAATACATATTAAAAAATAAACAATTTTCACGAAAACAGTTTTGTTTGCTTTTTTTCTAGAAATGTTATTTTCGTTTTTTAAAATTACCTTTTGGATAATGAAGGTTACATTTTATTATTAAATTTTATTACTATTTATTGGCTTGTTTATTTATTTTTTTTTTATTTTTATTTTTAGATGGATCCAATTACGCAACAACCAACCATAACACCAATATCTAATGGGTTAACTGAAGAACTGAATGAGGAACAAGCTAAGAAAGCAGAGACATGCTGTGGTGGTGCAAATTCTGGGGGAGAGTCGGTCTGCTGTTACGAATTCTTGGATGTGATCTCTGATATACTGTGCCTTCATGCAATATCAAGATGTTTTTCTTCTATGTGTGGACAACCTAACTGCTGTGAATGCGGTTGTTGTGAAGCAGTTGTAGAACCTCCAACTAATCCATGTTGTACTTTTTGTTGTGGAGGATGCCATCAGTTTTTTACATGCGGAAGTTGTGGTTGCAATAATGATTGCTCTTGCTGCGGTGATGGTGATTGTTCTTGCTGCTGTGCTGATTGCGGTTCTTGCGATTGTAATGATTGTGATTGTGGTAGTTGCGATTGTGGAAGTTGCGATTGCAGCTTTTAATAAAGATGCGTTACACAATTTGCTATTAAAAACGCACTGAATTATTAATGTTTACAAATAAGAGTTTAGATTTGAATTTTCATAACGACAATAACCAATATTTTAACTTTTATATAATATTTATGTTCAATAATGAAAAAATCAAATTGAACGATAAAGTACAGGTCTTCCATTTTATTGAAATATAAAAGAAAAGAAATCGAAATTGCGCTACCAACACAACAATTTCTTATTGTTAAATTAAGACAGTTGAATTGACTATAAGCTAAGTGACAACGACTACAGTAATTAGAGAAGAATTTTCAATGTATGTCTTGTTTTTTTTTTTAGTTTTTAAAAAATGTCACCGACTGAGGTGATTAGCTTCATCGATGTCTTTAGTAAACATATTCAGCAATTCCTACAAAACTACACTTGCGTTGCTAGATTAATATATTGGAATTTAGATTAAGTGAGTGTTCAAATGTCGGTAAATAAACCTATAATCTAGATTTCTGTATTATCTGCAAGTTCGAATTGTTTGTTATCAAAACGTGTAATAAATACTACAAACCGTAAATGTTGTACATATATGATGTCGCGTAAAACTAATGACGTACGCCGGAAGCGCTTTTGTATTTAGTGTATTTCTGCTTTTGATTTTTAATAACCAGTTATTATATTTAATAAAACCTTTTATCTTGACGTATGCTGCATTACATATGGTAAAATTTACAAAAAAAAAGCAGTTCTACTTGATTCATATGAGAATGTGTACATATGTTAAAACCGTTTAGAAATGTTTAGTCTCTTATTTTGCTTTTATATTAACATTGTATGTTCTTATATATTATTAGTAATTTTTAATTTAAATCTTCTTTAAAAAAAATTTAAATATCATTTCTTACCTATAACAAACTATTCAATTTTTTTCAATTAGTCTATAGCCGAAGTAATGTATTTATCTAATTTGCATATCAAATTTACCTCTAATGTATTTATTGATTTAACATAACTGCCAAGAAGACTTTATAAGTCTAATCGAATGTATCGTAATAAATTATTTTATCATCAATAATAAATATTTTATAATTTACGTTTTATTTTTTAAATAAAGAATTTTTATATGTTCATTTTTTCATGGAATTGAAAGTGTGGTCATGAATTTAAAAGTTGCTAATGCGATATTTCCAACATCATATTTCAAAATTGACAATTATATTTTTTTCAATTTTTTAAATTATCATCATATGAAATAACTCATTAGCAAGTTTAGAAACTGATTGATGCGGTTTCCTTAATAGACTCATTCCTATATACAAGTAGCTTCACGTGGTGCAACTCGTAGGCAATTAGTTTTTTAAATGGCAATGGATTGAATGTGTACGGCTTTCCATTGCATTGCACAGGTCAATAACTTGTCAAAATATCACAATATATCACAAACAGTAATAACTTGTCATAAAAGTCAAAGCTTGTTGAAATACTTCAATAGTCAAAATATCACGCCATTCTAATGATGCAAGCAACTTATTAGAAACTCCCTCTAAGTAACTCATGCAAATTACCATTACTGTGGAGTATTCGTTACTTACTCGAGCAAGAAGTAATCATTTACGGTATTCCTTGCTTTGATTACTTTTTTAGAAATGATGTTCTGGCAAAACAGAGCACCTAAAGTAAAAAAAAATCTCCGAATGCTCTTCACATGCTCAAAAGTAATCATGTTCCACAGTTCAAGTACAATCTTAAGCTTCATGTAGATGCAAAACTAGAGAACTACATTTGTTTATTTATTTGTTAGACGAAATTAAAATTTTTTCCAAGTCAGTATTTTCATACAGTAGATTCATGTCAAAATCTCGTCTTTCCTTATAATATGAGAAGAATGAAAATAAAATAAAAATTTGTACGTTTTTAGAAGTAGACCGTCGATATATTATTTGTTCCACAATGTCTGTTTGTAGAAATGCATTTTTTAAAGCGCATTGGATGTTTGGCTATCCCATCATTCTAAAAAGTAGACGACAACTGCGCACGAAATCTTCTGCTACTGCGTCTTCCTAATAACTCTGTTACTCCAACTCTTTTTTACATAGACCAATCAAATGATAATCGCGAGGCAATAACCGAAGTTTATATGGAAGTTATTTAAGTTCAATGAATTTCCTCTACTTTTTGACTGTTTCGAACCTATGTATCTGAGAAATATCCATTCGAATATTTTTCTGCACATCGGTCAGAAGGCGTGTAACCAATATTCTGGAAATTTTTCGAAAACTTAGCTGATTGTAATTATGATCATATGAGCAACACCATAGCTTAAGCCCACTGACGAAGCTATTTTGAGTTACTGTTATTCATCGTTCATCATCGATATAGTTACGAACATCATGAATAGTAGTATAGGTAGTTCTAGGCTGCTATTGATGTATTTTGGGCTATCTCAGAAGATTTTGCGCCTCCAGTACATACATCTGTGTTTGAGGTATTTTTAAATTAATTAAAACCTTTTTCTTGACTTTCTTATTACGCATTGTTGATTCATATTGATATAGTTGATAATTTAATAAAACAAAATTCATATTTTAATGTTATATATTTTATAATAATAATATTAGCTTATTTCATATATAAATACAAAAAATTGAAAAACGTGTGAGAATAGTAAGCCCTTAGATGAATTTTTGCACCTCGTACTTAAATATTTAGTCAGTTGAAACACATCCAGTATCGCCTCCACCACCACCTGTGTCACATCCTCCACCACTATCATGTCCTCCACCACTATCATGTCCTCCACTACTAGCATGTCCTCCACCACTGCAATCATTTCTTCCATCACCATCATCGTTTCCTCCGCCACCATAAATGTATTCTCCGCTACCATCATCGTTTCCTCCGTAACCATAATGGCTGCTTCCAAAATTAAAACCAGTTCCTCCTCCATCTACATCATATCTACCATCTGAGAACATGTGATGATGTTGATTATCCTGCTGTATTTGACACTTACCAAAAATATACTTACTTTTTCTATATTTTGATGCTGAATCGTCGCTTGAACCAGCACAACAACAACTTCCCATTTTGTTCAATACAAACTAACACGTTATAATGAAATTTCAATTCTTAAATTGCTAACCTCAAAACCTCAGATAAGATATATCAAGTTTTAAACATTTACATTTCCGTAACGCGTATTGATTTTAAAATATATATTTAAACATTTAAAATAAACATTTTGCTGCATCCATCGTAAAAACTAATTGTGAAACTGTTGCATATATATTTTATTTGTATTTTGAACAGAGCGAATGGATGAAGGAAATAAATTCACCTGATCAAATAACTGGAATGTTCAAGGGCATCTATCACTATCTGAGGTTCCTCGCACATTCACAACATTAATCTGACATTCCTCGCGGATTTAAAATTAGGATAATAATTATTGCATTAGAATTTAAATTGGGTGAGCGTTTAAATGTTGGTAAAACTATACCTATTATTTAGGTTTCTGTGTTACCTGCTAATTCGAATTGTTTGTTATCAAGACTCCCTATAAATATTATAAATCCGCAATATTGTAGACACATACATAATGTGACGTAAAAGTAATAACGTACAACGGAAATGCTTCTATATTTAGGTTATTTCTGCTTTTGGAGGTTTCAATAACTAATTTATGCATCTATTATATTTAGTAAACCCTTCCCATTTTTATTTTGAGGCACATACATATAGTAAAACGAAAAAACTAATTCTCTTTGATCGATATGGAAATTATTTAGAAAATTACAGTCTTTTAAGTTGCTTTTATATTAACTTTGTATTATTTACATGATAATTTACAGAAAACCCTGATAGAGGGAGAATTATTAATAATTATTATTAATTTTTAATGTAGGCTTAGATCCCCTCCAATAATTATGCAATATATTATTTTTATTGACTTAACATAATAACCAAGAAGATTTTTTAAGTCTAATCGAATCTATAAATTATTTTTTCATTAATAAAAATATTTTATAATTTATGTTTTTTTTTTAATTAAAGAATGTTCATTTTTTATGAACTTTGAAGTATGGTATATGAATTTGAAAGATGAGAATAAGGTATTCTCAGAATAGTGTTACAAAGTCGGCAAATATAATTTTCTGAAATTTTTAAATAGTCATCACATGGAACAACTCATTACCAACTGATTGGGAACTCGATTTTCTAATGAAATCCTTCCAGGCTAATTCCTAGGTACAAAAGTATCCAGATCCACGATTTTGAAATTTTTAATGTATGTGTGCTTGAACATAGTAAACTACATATTTATTTTTAAATTGGGGAAAAATCTGTTGAACCCTTAAGTACATTATGCCTTTTCAATATTAATTTAAAATTCATTCATTTCAATTTTTAGAACGATAATTTGCGAGTACTAAAATGAGGCAAGTTTTCCCTTTTATCTTGGGGTAAGTTTTCCAGTGTGAAAACTTGCACAAAATTGAGTTTTTCATTTATTTATGTAAATTTAATAATAAGCTTAAAATGTTTATGTGTATTAATTGTCTATCGCAAGAATCTGATTAGAGCTAAGCGAAAAAAAAAAATTAAAATTTATTTATTTCTTTGCAAAGCAAAATATTATTATCTAGATTTTAGGGAAAAAAGTTTCTTTACGTT
>JAODAH020034564.1:0-17161 GCA_027574865.2 Coproporus ventriculus | reverse complement strand
TTTTTTGCAACCATACAACTTTTGTCTAAAACATTTTTTTCTAAAATGCTTTATTTTTGAGATATTCGACCGTTTCCATACTTTTATGACACCATGTATAGTTTACTATGTTCAAGCACACATACATTAAAAATCGTGGAACTGGATACTTTCATGCCAAGAAAAAGTACAAAAATATCTTTTTTGCTGTTAACAATAACAAACACAGTTTTGCTCCAAATTTTATGTGGACATTCGCTTTAAAGGTATTTAACTACAAAAAAATTTCCAAGGCGATATGTAGCTCGGGGCCCTAATTAATCGGAAATGGGAAAACATGCCCTTGTGTAAATTAGCCCTTGTCTCCCCTAATAACAATAGTAATTATTTTTGTAGGTTTCATCCTTTTCAAATATTTTTATAATTTTTATGGTATTGAAACAGAAATGGTAAAATATTTATGAGGTTTTTATATACAAAAACTACAGTTAACTACGATAAATAGAAATTGAACATGGAAGTGATAGTTGTGATTTTATTATTAAATAAAGTTAGAAAATTGAAAAATGGAGATAAAAATCAAAAAATTTAAGAATTTAGCAGATTAAAACAATATATATCTCAAGCTGGTCAGAAATAGCTAAATAAAAGCCATTAATACTAAAAAATGCTAAGTTCTTGATAAGACAAATATCATTAAAAATTTCAGAACACCAAAAAAAAAAAAAAAATTTGAAAAAAACAGTCGGACAGATTTTTCAATTTGCAAAATGAAACCCTAGCCATCTTAATATTTGGCATTTTGATGTCTTGAGATTTTATATCGCATCCCGAGAAGAGTAATGTCGTAACTTTCGACATACAGTCTTAGGTTTCACATAATTTTTATATGTTTTGTATTTTTTTTTTTGCTCTTTTTGCAACTAGAACATAGTTGTAACTGAATCTACAACGCATATTATATACGCATATTCAGTTAAGGCACTGTTCTAGTTATAAATAGAATAGAAAAACCTAAAAAAATATGTCAAACCTAAAACTGTATTTTTTTAAGTTACAACACTATTCTTCTACTTTATTTTTAAGAGTTAAAGGCTAATATTTTCAAACAACGCATCCTTTTTGCAAAAATATATGCATTAGATGAAGAGATTGCAGAATCTGAGGTGGTATGTTAAAAATGCAGGTTGCCAAACCATTTAGGTCCTGAGTTATAATGTCATTTATGTGGGTATTAAGTTATTATCAGTTATTTACCTAAGATCTCGCTGGTTCCCAAAAGACTATCATGAAGCACGTTAAACTCAATATAACATTTCTTTAAGGTTTCTTTATCGATATCAAACGTAAGTGCTTCATTAAATACTGGATTAACACAGTTTCTCAAAACACATGTCTTCTTTTTCTTAATACGTTTTGAACCTTGTATGATGCACACTTTTACATATGGATCTGAAACAATCAAATTTTAAATTTGATATTAAATTTTTGTGTGTTAAAAATACCGGAACTGTTTCTAGTATCATCGACCATCCTCAAATTTCTAGCTTTTATGACCACCACAGTTAATCTTTCAGCAGATGGAAGATAAGCTAAAGACACCATCAATTCTCCTAAATCAACTTTTGGGTCTTGATGTGTTAAGGGACCCAGTGTCCGCCATAGATCAACACGTTCACTTAAATCAATATTGGCCAAAGCAAATTGCACACCTCCTATCCCATGATGGCGGGAGTAAGCATCAAAATCATAAAGAAGGATTTCAAGTGTATACCTTCCCAAAATAGCTGCACGAACTTCAAAAACAAAATCTTCATCAAAAACTAAAAGAAAAGAATATTAATAAAAATGCCAATTGAAAACTAAATAGATATAACCAGGATTTAAAGTTTTTTTGTGAATGCGAGTCTGCCAAACATTAGTTTTATCTGGGAGCAATCGAATTTTGGCATATGGGTCTGCCGTGCCACTAAAATCACGAGCTTGAAGATCTTGTGCCTGGAATAAATGGTTTTTCTAAAATACTCCATTTTTTGGAAGAATTATGAAATCATATTTTGAAGTGAATTCACTAATTCTTATACTGCAGCAATACTCACGTACTTAATAACAAATCATATATGGGCAATTCTATTACTCTTAAGGAGCAAATGAAGGGGGGTGGGGGGGGGGTTGTCTGGAAACTCGCCCCAGTCTATTTTTCCCGTTTCTATATATATATAGTATTAGGACCCCAAATTGACGTGTTATAAATCAGCTTTACGAGGAATTATGAATTATTCTGCTTATCGGCGTTTTAAGGCCCTTAAAATCGAAAAACATGTTTCAAATTTTGGAAAAGAAATTTTCAATCCTTTTTAATCGCATGCAAAAAGCCAAGTCGTAATTTCGTTGTATTTCGCGACTTTTTACGACCTTGTCGACGTAGAATTTCAAATTCTAAGTATGACATTTGGAATCCATGGTCAATTTGCGACCGGAAACGTGTTATCGCTTTATATTTTCCAATAAATTTTCGTTTATACCGAGCCATTTGAAAAAAGTAATTTTTAAACTCAAAAAATGGTGACTTTTAGCATTGTTTACGTGTTTGGGCTTTTTCTAAACGGGGGATTTCACCTAATCGCAGAAGAAAGCTTTTTTTTGTCTAAACCGCAGGTAATCAAGAAGAAAATGGAATTTGAGCTCTTTTTGTTGTAACAGCTAATACCATAAAACATGAAATAACTATTATTCTTAAATCATTTTTTGGGTCGCGGGCCAGAATCAGCGCTTTTGGAATATTAGAAACCGTCCGGAAACCCCATGAGTACAGTACTAGTCCGGCAAAAAGTTATTAACTGTGTTGGCATTAATAATTACTAAATAATATAGAGGTTAGAACTGTCAAAATTTGTAAACTAATACAAAGGCCATTATTTTTGAAATAATAAAATACCTTAAATTCAGTTTAAATTTTAAATTCTATGTGTTGGCCCAAAAAATTTTGTTAATCATACGGCCTGAAACTGTTTTACAAGTGTTCTTATTTTGTAGGCCGAGGCGAGAGCCGAGGCCTACAATCCATACTCGCATTTGAAAAAAGTCAGTTTCAGGTCTTATGGTTAAAATAATTACCATTGGAATTTTATTTTAATTTAATCATTAACAATGATTTACCTCTATTTTGGTTTCAAAATAATAAACCACAAATCTTCAATTAATTAATTTATCAAGAGCACACCACCGTAAACAGCACGCACTCGGTATCTTCGTTTCTAGCGACTATTGATTGGCAGAGTCCCAACAAAAATGCGTCTGACTGTTAGTTTTGTGATATTTTACGTTTAACTTAATGTTTTACAAAATTTGAGCCTTGAGAAAAAATTGCGCCATTTTCGACATGTATAGCGTAGCGCTGACTCCACGCGTCTCTTTATTTATCTGTCTGGATGTTGGATTCGTGTTCTACATTTGATTCACTAATAATATATGAATTTTGAGCTTTCCGAAAACAATTTAGGAGATCCTAATTAATTTTACATATTTCCGAGAATCTCAGCGCCAGGTGTCCCCCTGGCAGATCTGCTGACTCTGGGCTGGCTCTTCATTATTAAAATGTAACTCAATCTTGAAATATCAAGCTTCTGAAAACTCTTGTATATTTTCGTCGCGAGCTCTCGGACTATTACGTACCTCAATTAATCTGACTGTTAATATACCAGCGATAGGGTCATAATTTAGTGTAACATGAACACAGCCTCTAACATCTTCCGGTTCTTCTGGACTTTCCTGAAATATTCAAGACATACTTAAAAATAAGAAATTATGATAAATTTTTTCTTACTTTTTGATATAAAGAAGAATCAATTTTGGTGTGATCTAATTTCACTTGCATTGAAGAAATGCGTGGTTTAACAGGACTACTATTTGTCAAAACAATTTGTTTGTCATTCCTTGCCAATGGCACTGATCCTGATGGAAAATTTTGTTGATAACTACTTGACGATGTAGGACTTGCAGGAATTGATTCATCTGTAATGCAATGCGGTACTATAAGAATATGCTACTAATTTTTATAATGTGATATACTATGAAATACAAGTTCAAAAGCAATAATTTAACAAATCTTAACATTTATATTATTATCCTCTTATGGATATTTAAGGTTTTTGGTAAGGACTATAAATTATAGTTATTATAGTTAAGTGCAGGCATTTCGTTAAGTGGTTTAATATTAAGACAAAACACTGCGTAACAAAACATCCCTTACACATTTTTACTACCTTTAGTGTATAAAGAGTATGTTTGATTCAGAGACAAGGGTGCGATGTTTAAGTTGAATACAAAAGTTTTCTCTTTCTGATGCATGTGTTTCGTATCTTCTATCTCTTGAGTTAAGGCATTTAGAGGTCGCCATTGCTTTACTAAACTCCCTAGATTTAAGTCTGGAGGATTTTATGAATTTAATTAGATTTTATATTGGCAATAGGTTCGAATATCGAAACTTGTCATATTTATATCTGCTAGCAGCCTTTAACTATGCCTTTTGGTATAAATTTACAATTTTTGTGATATTACAATATTTTTTGTGTTTTCTTTAATTTGTTCTAGGTCCAAATATTTTATCTGCGGTGGCAGTTTTTTAGCATTTTTAGGTTTGTAGGAGAATTAAAAATTATTCAGTGCATTTGTATTTGGATTCAGTAATGGGTAAATGTTTAGTGTGTGGAAGGGACGAAGTTGAGGTTTCTAGATTAGATTATTTCGACAGAACTTTAATCAGCTAAGCGTTAAAATTATGTATTTATTAGAAGTTCATTTGTTTTAATTGTATCTTGAACCGTCATTAAAAATTTTAGTGATATGTTTAAATTACCTTTACATGTCCTAATGTTTATAGTTATTATGCTCAATATCTACTATCTTTCCCTCCTATTTTTGCTCATTCATTTATGTTTGATATTTTTGCATTATATATATTCATGGTCGTTTTTGTCAAATTTGTCACGGAAGCTAATTCTTGCTTGATTTTGTCCATTTTCATGTAAGCAATTTAATATTCAAGCTTCATACGAACCTTTAATATTAAGCTAGATTGTTTTCTCGATGTTTTGCCAGCAAGTGCAGTTTGACGATACTTATGTGGTATGTATGCCTTTTAAGTTATCGTTCTCATTATCTAGTCTATATCGTTCTTATTTCTATTCATCCTTTTACATTTGCCGTCTTTACATTGCACGTACTCATGCTGGCCATTATCAAAATAATCATGCATACGCATGTTTATTAATATGTATCCAATCACATAGTCTCATCTCCCTTAATATAGACTTTTGCTATTTAAAGGACTTGTAATACAATTGTTAATGTCCTGGCAATAAGTAATGTTTGACTCTCCTTAACTTGTAACGTATTAGCTGTTGCATTTTGGCTTACAATCATAAAAAATATCACTATTTATAGGATTTAAAATAAAAAGTGTAAGTTTAGTTTCAGCACCAGTATTAATACCAATTTAATATATTCAATTATATTTATTTTATTCTATTTCAAATGAAGATTATTTGCATTGCCAGATTTGCAATTCACTGATTTGTTCTCTGTCACATATCCTTATACAAAAATCATATAAATAAATTAACTAATTCCGTTTTATGGCAGATCCCAATTGACGTAAGAGCAAATAGGTAGAAAGTTCTGTGCTAAAACCCTTCGGAATCAGAGAATATGCAGTATGCATTTTAAGGACGACTGCTGTTCCAATCTTTCTGCAAGGGTTTTACGAAGAGATGCAGTATCATCACTATTATCGTGCGCAATAAATACTTCTCCAATTCAATGCAAAGCTGCAACAAGTGGTTTGTTACACATATCAAATTTTAACATTTACAGGCATATGTCATTATACATATTTTTTAATTTGTTTTAGTTGATTCTGCAACAGATCTTTCTTTTTCAATCAGTCAAATTAATAATTCACCATTCAGCAGGAGCTGGATCCAACCATGTACAATTAATGGAAATTGAAGAAATACTTGAATGTAAAGAATTTTCAATGTTTAAATTTAATGTACTTGTTTAGATGTTATACTTGTTGCATTTAGATTGTAATATTTCAATTATATAGCAATGAATTGTTTTTAAATATTATGAAAAGAAATCTGTGGTGTTGGGTTGGCGTAAAACAATTATTTTTCGTATTATTAGTTTCATTTATTTGGTGATGAGTTTTATCAAAATTTTAAAAAATTGTAAATTAAAATTTAAACTATTCAGGTAAAGTTTTCAAGAAATAATTGGTCGGGATCTTACACATTCTTGTGAAATAAATATTGGAAGGAATAAAGAGAGCAGAAGTGATGTTTGATAATGTGAAGGTTCTAATGAGTTTGGAATCCAATACGTTTACACAAATACTTTCATTTTATAGAGCAGCCTATAACTCCTACGAAAAAGATCTGTTTTCAGTAAAAGTCGATATATAAATAATACACCCAGAACCTCTAAATTGAAGTCAAAAGAATCCTAAATTCGACAATTAAAATGCCTGTGTCAGGAAAGAAAAATTGATATTAAAGCCTTAAGCGACTTCAGCGAAAGTAGCCTCGGAAAAATAAGGCAAGAACATTTGGGACCTAAATTAAAATATGCAATGAAGGGGTGAACATTAAATAAAACACTCGTTGTATTGGGCAAGTGAATGATATATTTGATGGCTGCAATGGAAGTCGTTTAACTCAGAAGAGAGAATTTAAGTAAGTTTCACTTATTCAAGACAATGTCTCTTACGAATAGCTACTTGTGTTGCGAAATACACAAAGAAATAGTTATTGATGATATCACCAAAGTAATCGTAAACATCTCTTTGCCTTGGTGATGTAAACTAAAAAATAGAGCCTGGAAAGATTCAAGAGAACAACAGAAGAAATTAAAAAAAGTTGCAACGTTTATAATTGAGGAAGCTCCTGAAAATTGGTAAGAATTGTAGTTTAAATAAATAATTGAAACTGTATTAATTTTTCTATTATTGTAGAGTTTTACTTTCCAAAGAAGTTTTGGAAGATTGGAAGGGAAGGAAAGGAAAAACAGAGTACTGTTGGGTAAAGAATCAACAGCATTTGCCAAACATCATGTTGACACAGGACACATATTTGATTTTGATAAAGCTCAAGCTTTAAAAATTGAATACAACTACAAGAAAAGAATGGTTCTTGAAATGTTATATAATCATAAATTAAAAAATGTAATGGTTAATTTGATAATGGATACACAAAATTTAAATAGCATATACCACATTCTATTAAACAGTAATTCAAACCGGGTTTTTCCTAATTGATCATTAAGTGGGTGGTTATATAAGGGATTGTATCAGGTATACACTCTCATTAAACTTAGCAGCAAGATGGAGGAATTAACACCATTATTTAAATTGTTTAAATAATAAGTTTAATTTATTGGTAAGTCAATATATAAAATGTTTATTGTATTGCTTGTAAATTTATATGTATATTATAGCCCTAAGGAAGCTTTGATTAATAAAAGCGAAACATTGGCAGTCAATTAATTGTGTTTAATATGTTCTGTAACAGACAAAAACTGAACCAATTTATTATTTATCAAGAGGGGGGAGAAAGAGAGATGATGTAATTACAAAGAGAATAGATTTTTAACATTGAGTTGAACGTCTCATCCTTGTCTCTGATATGAAGTTCATATTTTTTCTTAAACCGAAAAGAAAAAACATAGCGTTGATCCACCAAAACATTAATAAAAAAATTATTTATATTATTTAATTAAATAAAAAGTGAGAATGGATGTATGTGCCTATGTGCGAATTTCTTACTGTACCTTAACGGAATTTTTGTAATAACAAATTAGCAAAAACATCAATAAGGTATAAAATGTTATAAATAAACGCTTACCTAATTCGCCCACACTGGAATCTCCATGTTCACTCACTGCTACCGAACTTTGCCTGTTGATTGAGACAGGCACCCAAAACTTGTTGCTTTCTGTAGCGGAGTACGGAGGTTTACTGCTCGGTGCAAGTTCCTGGACATTAACTAAAGCTTCCTGACTACAAAATATGAAACAAATTTCCATATAAACTAAAACATTAAAAATGTAACAGTTGAGATTTCATATTTCCCTCAAGTGATGTTTTGATATTATAAAAATTTTTATTATTTTATACAAAGTTTGTCCGTATGGAAATGGTGACGGTAAGATTAGGTAAACAATTTTTATATTTACCTATGAGCTAAATCTTTTGAATCTGCAGTTTCCAAGAGGTTCTTCTCAAACCAGTTAAGTCGATATTTTCTTGCACATGCCACGTACAATAGCAGAACAACTAGCATCACGCAAATAAAGGATAGCACGGCATATACAGCCACCACATACACATTGGGATCACCTTCATCTTCATCTAATGTATCCATACCTTAAATATATTTTTCAGTGATTGTTTGTTTATTGTTTTCATTAGTGCAGAAAAATCATACTATAATAAGGTCAAATAACACTCAATTTTCCATAAATGAATAATTTTTATAATCAATCAAATTTCCACTAATATGAAAACTAGCCAATCACAAAGAATCTCTCAATAGTGAAATAGAAAAGCGACAGCAATATTTAACAGACATGACTTTAGAAGTTCACAATAATTGCGTCTAACGGTTTTGTTAAGTATTCTAGCACATTTTTTTTAAACTTTAACAGGTCATTAATAATTTCGAATTAACGCGCATTAATACGACGGGTCGTCTCAATTATTAATCGGTCTCGTTAATATTCTTGTTGATTAAATAACTATAACAGCAAATGTAACTTTTAAAAGTAGTAAAATATTTCTTTTCTTGAAATTTATGCACTGGCTGGATATATTATCGATCTTTCGATTTAAAACTTATTGAAAAGTTACTATTGGCCTAATCTTCAAAACATCTAAAAGAAAGTATATCAATGAATATCGAATATGTCCAGAAGTAAAAAATGATAGAAGCTCTATTACAAGACCACCTATACTTTACAATCCTATAGGCCGGTATCCTTTCGATCATATGTATTTTGCGATACGAACACGTAATTTTAATCGAAAGTAAAAATCCCACTGATATCAGAAATATTTTACTTGACTTTTTCACTCAACATAAGATCCCTAAATCAACAAGTAATAATGGAAAAGAATTTGACAACACATTATTAAAATAATTCAGTTGTGAACTAAATATCGAATCCTTACAAACTCCACAGAGTTCTTGTAGAAGGATTTTATTCAAGTCTTTTAGAAAATATTCAAATGGAAAAGGTTTTAAAAACTTCAGACAAAAACACCAAAAAAATTAAAAATATAAATTCATAGAATGAAACATAACCTACAAGATTTCTTAACCAACATCAAAAAACGAATGAATACAAAGGACCCATAACAACCATAACAAGAAACAGTTCTGCAAAAAAAAAGAAGGGGAATCTTCAGTTGCTGAGAAAAGGAATATTGTGACTTCTGATGTTAAAATTTTAAAACGTCATTGTTTGCATAGCTGCAAATAGCAGTTTGTTCGATTGTAGGAAATCCACTACCCTGTCTTGACGAGTCCATAACAAGGACAAAACGTGTCGTGTTTGGTTTGGTTGATCTGCATTCTTGCAGACTAAATCCTCTAAATTAATTAGCTGGCGTGTTAATTTTTTTTTAAATAACGTCCGTACGTTATAAATATTCGAAAAAGGTGCAGAAAAATATTTGGTCGGGGGCAAGACTCAAACCGGCAACCTTCGGTAACACACAATGATAGCATGTGACACACAGGTATTAATACCAAGTTCTTAAAAATGTTTGGAAGTGGTTGCAGTAACTTAATTGGTAGAGAATCGGCCATGTAAGCCGAAGGTTACCGGTTCGAATTATCCTGCCCCGACCAAATATTTCCCGAACCTTAAGAAAATCTGAACTAAATTATGCAACTGCTACGAAAGAGCTTCTAGTTATCATCAATAAAGAAAATCAGACCATAATATGTGTCTAGAGAAGGAAATTTCTAGTTTTAACAGATCATCGCCCATTAATGTGGTTAAATCATAAAGATACATCTTGTATGTTAAAGCGATGGCGTCTAAAACTCTCTGAATACGAATTGGAAATAAAATATATTCCTGGTAAATCAAATGTCAATCCGGATGCCTTATCACGCAATCCAATCTTACTAAATCAACACGATTTAACTTGCGATAAATTTATAGAATTTCACTATAAAATCGAAAAACTAATTGCATCCAACTTCATTACTTTTCTCGAAGGATTTCAACCCGTTAAATAAATATTTTCAAAATGTTTGTAAAATTTCGACATTAATCAAATTAATACTAAGGACGTAAAATATAACAACGTTGTTTTAACTGCTATCTAATATTCACACTTCTGAACTACTTTGATGAACCGACAACCAACGATTTATTTTATTCTTATGAATTTTTACACAACTCTCAAGCATAATAATAAACAGGAAATTTATATGATAAACCCTACAATTTACAATAGGACGTTTAAAGCTGACATTATTAATGAGATGATATATTACATCTTCAAGGAACATATTGAAATAACCTTTTCTTTATTTATTTATTTGTTTTTACAAATGTTTAAACTTAAGTAATAACAATATATTACAAAATATATGAAAAAGGAAAAACAAAATGCAGTTATGTATTAAAATTTTCTGAATAAGTTCAAAATATTTGCTCCTCAGTAACACAGGTTTATAGCAAATCATTCTTCGAAAACTGCTATTTACATTTGAATTAATTCAACATATTTCAAAATGTTTAGACGGCAATATGCTAGTAGTGGCAATTCTATTTGACTTGTGCTTTTGATAGCATCAATAAAGACATATTAATGGAAATACTTTTTAATATCGGTATTCGTGACCAAATTCAAAAATGGATATATTCATTTTTAGCAGATAAAAAATTAATTGTAAAATGTAATCATGCAATATCCGATCAACTTATTTATAAATGAACAAGTTTTATTTGAGAAGATAAATCTTGTCTTGGATGAATTTGATGGCTGGTGTAATAAAAGTAAACCTTTAATAAGTAATAAGATTTTCACTCATCGAATGATAAAATCCATGCCAACGTGCAATTTAATAATGTTAGTTTGAAATACTCATCCACAGTTACATTTTTAGGAACCGTAATCGATGAGAATCTGATCTGGTACTGTCACAGTCTGCACTAAATTAAGTAAAGCATATAATGTAATTTTGAACTTGAAACATCATGTTAATACGAGTGCAACTTTAAATGTATACTTTGCGATGGCATATTCAGCAAGTATATACATTCAAACATCACAAAAATTTATATTAAACAATTATATAGATTAGCATAATACGAGATTAAATGCTGACTTACACATTAATAAATTGCGTACTACCAAACTAAAAAAAAAACACCGTTATATGCCAGTGCCATTTTCTACAATTAGTTACTGGATACAAAAGTATTTATAGCATAAATGATTTTATGTCTGCATGTTTGACTTAATTTATTTATTTACAGTTTTTGTAGCATGCTTTACAGTTTACTATTTACTATAATGATTAGAAATAATTGTTTTTATATGTATTAATATATTATATATTTTTTTAATTGGTTTCTCAATATATTGTATATATTATAAAAACATTAGAAATAAATAGTTCGTTTCAATTTGATAAACAAAAAGCAGTGATATAATTAATGAATCACTTCAGCTGAAAACTGACGATATACCAAGAATAATCATTTACAGTACTTTCTCATATGCACACTCCAAAGTCATGTATATAAAATTGTTATTTTTATAAAAACAGGTAAATTTACTTGAACCAACAAACTCGACAAACATATTTTGCACTATCTAAAGCGGCAGTCACATTACGCTGCTTTACCAAGTGCTGGTTGCTGTTGGTGAAAAGTGTTCAACTTCACTAGGCGCTCTTAACAGCTTCAAATAAATTTCGCATTAACTATTCACTTAATAAAGTTTAGGATCTTTTATTTGGAATGTATATGTTAAAACCATTTTTCCAACCTCATAATCAGCTATTTGTCTAATGACTTCATTAGAAAGTTACAAGAATATTAAAAGAAATATGCTATCGAGTTCGTTGGTTTAAGTAAATTTACATGTTTTTATAAAAACAACAATCTTATTCACTTGACTAAACACTTTGGAGTGTGCATATGAGGAAGTGCCGTAAATGATTCTATAAAACTTTATTATATCGCTGCTTTTTTTAATCAAGTTGAAACGAACTCTTTATTTACATTTCTAATGTTTTTATAATATATCACTTCTTTTTGATTTTCCTTCTAAAACTTTTTTGTTAACAAGAATTTTATGGAAATTCATGAAGTTTGAATTTACATGTCTAATGTTTTTTTTTTAAAACTTAATTATGTCAAAATATCAAAAAGCAGGTTATAGTATCGAAGTGTTAAAATGTCTAACTATCAAACTAATAAACTGTAAAAATGTCGTTAAACTGTCAAAGTAACAAACTGTCAAACTGTCTACTTATCAAACAATCGAAGTGTCAAAAAGTTTCAAACTGACAATCTCTTAAGTTCTCAAAATATAAAGATATCAAAACTGTCAAACTATAAACTGTCAAATTTTCAAAGTGTCCAATTGTCAAATAGTTATTGTGTCAAAAAGTCAAATTATTACTTTCAAAATATCAAACTATCAAAGTGTCAAACTGTTTTTTACGAAATTGACAGTGTCAGTCTGGAGAACTATTAACCCTAAAATCTGTAGAATTATTAAACATGAAACAGACAAACTATAAAATTATCAAAGTGTTAACTGTCAAACTATCTAACTGTCAAAATGTCAAAGCGACAAGCTAATAAACTGCCAAAGTGCCAAATTTACAAAATATCAAACTGTCAAAGTGTCAGACCATCAATCTCTCACTCAAGAGTCAAATTTTCATTATATCGAAGTGCCGAAATGTAGAAGCGTTATTGTAGAAAATAAGAAAGTTTTTAACTAACGGACAACACGCCGGCTAATTAATTTAGAGGAATTAGGGTATGTGGAATATATTATTCCAACGTTCCTCTAGCACGACAAATACTGAACTTACTAGATAATTTTCATGGACTTATGAGGATACGGAATGTTATATATGCAAACGAAGTTGGCACTTGACTCGTTTATTTATTTGTAAAGTTTTTTTGTTTGTGATTTTTACTTCAGTTTGTAAAATATTAAAATGAAAACAAGCTATTCAAAAGGCAAGGATGAAGCATAAACAATTTGTGCGGAAGTTAAATGAAACCACAGAGGATAAAAATTCAAAAGGTCAAAGTTCACGTTATTCTTTTATAAATAATCAACCGGTAAATCTCCATTCAGCGTAAAAATATGATAGCTACATAAAATTTTATTTGCTTCTGGAAAGAACAAGAAACAACAAATCAAACGTATGTACACTATTTTAGTCTGTTCATTACATTAATAGTTATTTACCTTCGCGCTTGATAACTGACATTTTTTGCCTCCTTGCGTGTAACCATCAAATAACATCTTTTTTTTAGTCAACTTATCTCGTGCGGTAAAACATCAGTTACCGCACGTGAATGTAAGTACCTATTTACAGCGTAAAATAAGTTTGAAACCGACAAAGTTTTAAAAAACATCATAAACCTTAAAATTGAATTTTATACAGTAAAATGTTCAACTAGAAATATCCCGAACAACAATTAAATGTAAAGGTGTAGCAATAACATTGCAACTTATTACTTCAGTACATAAAATTGAAATTGTTCTAATTTTTAGTGAATCATCGTCACATTTAATTTTTAGTACGTTAATTTAAGTACTTATTTCAGTACTGAATTAAGAACAGTGATTAACGTGTATAAATACGTCACCAAACAACTAAATAACGCTAAAAATAAAATAGAAATCTCAACCAACGCCATCTGTATTACCCGATGAATTGAATTCCCAAAACTTCAATTGATGCAGAACAACAACCTTACTTGCAATCTCGCCGATAATTTATAATCAATTAAATAACAGTTACATTTGACAGTGACAATTGCGATGAATTTTAATACCAACAACAAAACGTAAAAATTCGGGTGTTATAATGAAGCTATTATGAAACCTGACTGAATATGTAGTAGAAAAAAATATTATTTGAAAATAAATAATGTAAATTAATTCTGAAAGTTTATATTTTATATAAGCCATAAGGTATCATAAAAATATTGCTAAGAAGGATATTTTTTTATAAATTATAATATCGATAACAATGTGCTAAAATTCTTGTTTATGCGAGTATGTAACTACTGAAAGAACTAAAAAATATCTCGAAAGTATTGTTTTAGCATTTTTGCGAGAAACCTCCCTTAATCTTAAGCTTCATCGTTTTAATTACAAAGAAGGTGAATGCGCGGGGTTGCTGTGGACAAGATACAGGCAGTATATCGATTACTAAAAAGGATGGAAAACAGAATGAAGAAAGACACAAACAGGTGTTGATGATTGCTACATCCATTCACTTTTATTAAAAGAATTGAAAGTCTGTCTTGCATGTTTAATTGAATATTCAAGGAATTACGACTGAATTTTAAAAGACAAATGGTATGCGGAAATCAACATGTTCAGAGAGGAATTGTAGATATTTACTTTCAGTGCGACGACCAGAAAACGCCCGACTTTTCTACCCTGACAAATAACGCTGTTATCAGGAGAAATTTCTTATATATTATTATGTCGGTGCTCTACCCTACTGAAAATATTATGTTACATATAGATGACAAAAAATCGATAAGGGAGGATAACAGTTTACACATTTTTCACACATCAAAATACATTAAAGAAAAAGTTTATAAATATAATCTTTCCCTACTTCGATTTTTTTTTGTAACTATTTATATATAATTTATTTTTAACTTTTTAATATCAAAGAAAAGATGAAAAAAATTATATATAAATTATGTGTTGTTTTTGTACTAAATTCTCATTGCAATGAATTGAACCCCCGCTGTTTTATCACCACCAGGCGGTCTATTTACTCGGATGTAATCTCGACAAGACACCCTTCTCATATCGCACCAGAAGAAATTGAACTTTTTAAGTAAAAAAAATTAATTATTTCTTTATTAGATTACATTATCGGCCTTATTGCATAATTTTTGAAGTAAAACTTCTTTAACTCGTACTAATTTTAAAGTATTTCCAAATCAAGTGTACTATGCATGTCTTTTTGAATTTTCAATGCGCTTATCCCTATAAAGAATGAAGGATTATTAGGATATTCTGCTATAAATAAGTTTCATTTCCACACTGCACTTTCAACATTTAATCATGTTTAAATCAGTGAAGAGTTACATAACACAGGTCTGCAACTAAATCCCCCTTTATAAAAAATGTTATGGATATAAAGATTTTAATGTGCGGAATTCTTATTTGGTTTTTGCTATCACCAATATATTTTCTATGATTTTTTTATTGTTCAAATTTCAGAATTAGATGTGTTTCGTTTTTTAATCTACATTACTTTAAACTTAATTTATAATTGGTATTGGGATTTATTAGAGAACTAGGCCATAGTTTTACTTAGTCTACATTTTTTTTATCCAAACTTTTACCGCCTTTATCTTCGAAACAAAGCGTTTTCCCATAAATCATCCAAAACAAAAAAATCTTAAATTAGCCTAAGCAGTAGCCTTCAATTTTTTATGTTTGTTCAATTTCAGGACGAAGGATTCCAATTATACTACAGATGTAAAATCTCCCGGTGTTCGTACTTTCATCCACAATACAAATAAAATTATATTCAATCCGTTTATGAATTTCCTCTACAGAAAATTCAATGCAGATCACGGTTCCGAAATGGCGATTAAACAAAAAGTTTGAGCACACAAAATCAGTAAACGGAATCTTGTAGGGGATAATATTTAAAGTGTTTCTACGTCATTCCTGAAATTTCATGAGCACTTTGCCAAAATAACTACTAAATACTGCTTTTTGGCGCGATTCTGACGTTTTTGTCAGTTAACTTCAGATATCAAAAAAAACTAAAAGAAGAACTGTAGGCGACATTGCGGTGCCCGACTGTTCACGTAGTATGTAAAAGAGCGCGGGGCTTGTTGTAGGAGGGGTCAGTAGTAACACGGCTTTTTCACCAGGAACTAAAACTATATTAACAATTCTTTTAGCTCAATCTTACCTCTATATAGCGCCACCTCATCTCGTCATAGCCACTGTTCCATTAAGGCAACATAAAATTTTGGTTGTTGTTATTTTTACGAACTAATTTAAAACTTTATGCATTTGACTGTCTTTGATGTTGTGTAATGGTTTTTACTGTAGGGTTATACTATAGGGTTACTTGCAACAAAACCTTGAGGCCCGTTGTAATATGTTACAACAAGCCCCAACATAGTACAATACAATTAGTACGAGCATTTCGCGCCAAATTGACTATTTTTGAACCCGATCCCTTTTGATATGGCTGAAATTTTTATATGCTATACCCCACTAAAAACGTTTCTGTAAATTTTTTCAATTTTTTTACCCAATTAAAAAAAAATTAATTTTAAAAAAAAAATTAACTAATCAAGACGATCTTTTTTAATTTTTTGTTTTTGAACGTGCTTTTTAACAAAACACAAAAAAAAATTCAAATTCATATTCTATGAAATTTAACAGTTCGCCATTTTATATTTTATTTTTGTAAAGATTTTTTCTGGTAAAGTGATATCACGAAATTTTAAAATGTAGGGGAGACCGTGGCATGTTTCGTAAGTTTTGGTATTTTTCTCTCTCTAGCATTGTTATGTAGGTTTGTAAAAAATAGCGCCGCAGCATTTGGTGCGTGAATGTGTCTACTTTGTGAACATAACATAATATAATTGGAAAGTCTTACCTACAACGAATAAAAAATTATTTTCTAAAACGGTAATTTTGGGAGAATTTGCTTCGCATACGGGACAACTTTTGTCGCGCTATGAAGTAAGATTTCCTGTGTTATTTAAATGGAAAAAAGTAAAAAAAGAATTTTAAATTTTTTTTTGTTTTTTTTTTAATTAATATTTATTTTAACCATTATAACATGTAACAATCGTAAAAAAACTTTTTTCCCTAAACTCTAGATAATAATATTTTGCTTTTTAAAGAAAT
>JAODAH020034492.1:0-10279 GCA_027574865.2 Coproporus ventriculus | reverse complement strand
CTCTCCCTCTCTCTCTCCCTCTCTCTCTCCCTCTCTCTCCCCCTCTCTTTCTCCCTCTCTCTCCCCCTCTCTTTCTCCCTCTCTCGCGATGATGCAAGCAACGGAAGGGATGCTTCTCGATTAGGCAGAGCAGTGCGAAGATGTGTTTTGGACCATTCAATTAATGATTACTTCGCTATGTGCATTTTATATTACTATTAAGATCATGTTTTTATAGCATATTTGATCAAAATTGATGGAGCGATTTTCGAGATATTCGAATTGGTTAAATAAACTACCCTTAACTTTTGAGATAAAACAATGAAATTTTCAGAATCAATTACAAAAACTGTAAAACCCTAGATATCTAGTTTCATCAAAATCGGATCAATCTTTTGGCCGTAAGGGCAGCGGACGAACGTACACACATAAGCACAGGCATTTTTGTAAAACTTTTTTTTTAGGTTCAGGAGCTCATATAATGTTGAAATTCATAAAAAAACTCAATTTCGATTTTTTTAACAATTACAATACTTTCAGTAATCTACGATTACTCGAAAGTAAAAAAGGGAACGTAAAAATTAAAAGATTTTGAAAAAATGACCATACCAATAACTTTATGAAATTAAGCTGACTGTTTTTAAAAAATCAATAGATACCTAGAAGCTTTATGTCTACAATTTGTGGAGTTAACAAGTAATCCGTTCTATTCATTATACAGAAATCTAGAATTTTGCATGCGGAAATACAAAAAAAAATGTTTGTTTAGTAAAAAAGTAACAATTAGAAGCTTTTTTATAAAAGAATAGAAAATTAAAACAAGAAATTTATTTATCTAATAAAAGAATATAATAAGAATTTCTTTATGTTTTTTTTTATTTTTCCTTGGATTTTTTTTTTAAACTTGAAATTAGTTTTCGTCCGGCAGAAATGTTCTTATGAATAGATAGACATTCTTGAGTAGTTATAATAATTTTAATCTACAGTGTTAAATGATATATTGAATTGATTGATTGCTGCGCGCATAAACTTCAAGTTTCACTAACTATATATGTTAGAAAGCTCCACCATACGCGAATTTAAGTAAGTAACTTTTCAGGTTCAGTAAATTTAACTTGATTAATTTATGTGTTTACTTATTATTCCCGCTAATGTGCCGTTTGCCAATACAAATGAGTTTTAATCAACCAAAAGTAGCGGAATGATTTCACCAGCGTTTCTGTTTCAAACAAAACATCTCCGTTCATATGTACAAAATATTTTGTTTTGCAGCTCCTGTCCATGCTAGCATAAACACAATTGAATTTGTTTATCCGCTTTTTCACAAGATTATTTTCATTAATAAATATTTCAAATTTAATACATTTTACGCTTTTATTTCCAAAAACAAATTCCACAACTTGTTGACACTTTCAAAGCTTCCCTTTTTACGAGCTTTTCTTCTATTTTAAACATCATAAAAAGGATCACAATATTGGAAACAATTTCGCATTTAAGTTTATGAGTTACTTTTATTATACTAACTTTTTTAGCGCGAATAAAATCACGAATTGCTTTTATAAAAAGAGTTTTTGATTTAATTTAGAAGAGCTGGCCCAAAATGCCCCAAGGAATAAGTAAAAACATAGAAATGCAAAAAATACATGAAACGCAAAACAATTTTCTTATAATCAATTGTATGAAATATGAATTTAATTATTTAATTAATTTAATAAGCAAGGTTTCGTAGTGAAGCCATGAGAGCTTCAAATATAATTAAAAATTTTCAGTGAACGTATCAATAAACAAAAATTTTTAAAAGTTTAGTACTATTTTTTAAATACGAAAACGGAAGAGCTTCAATTTTTTGAAAAGAAAAAGTAAGCACTACTCTATATTCCAGAAAAGTTAGTAATTTTATCCAATTAATTAATAAGGTTTACTTTAAATTTTATTTGATGAAATAGAAGAAACTTTTTCAATTTTTACGGATCATTATTTCTTATTCAGGGCGCGACAACTTTATGTACAACCAAAGGCCTAAGACAAGGCTGTATAAGAAGCACTAACAAATTGGATAAGAAAAATCGCAGAAATGGTAATAAAATTAGGGAAACATTGTTTGACTAGCTTGCTAATTGCTGACGACCATAGAGATATAGATTATATAAGAAAATTGAGATAAGAATATCAGGAAAGGTGGTTAAACATGAATATGACAAAAACAGAATATCTGCGTGTCGGGGAAGAAGAAGGTCTGGAATTGGAGCTACGAAAGATTAAGAAATGTAGTGCGTATAAATATTTACGAACCATCATTTCAGAAGAAGGAACAACAAAAAGGATATAGAAAAAAAAAAGAATATCCAAATCCATCAAAGAACCAATAACAACTTACAGCTTATAATGTTAGCAAATTTCACACAAAATAAGAAAGGTGTAGAAGTAGTTAAAATGGATTTTCTACGAAGAGCATGTCGAACATCCAAACTAGATCGTGTAACAAATGAACACATAAAAAGACAGACAAGGAGAATCTATAGCACTACGGACGGCATAGAAACACGACAATTACAGTGGTATGAGCACATGCAAAGAATGACAAAGGAAAGATTGCCCAAGATAGGTTTTCAGTATATAGCAACGAAAAGAAGAAGAAAAGGCTGGCCAGAAGTCTTGTATAGATGGTATTATGGAAATTATGAAAGATAGTGCCATTGAAGAAGAGGATTGGAAAGACCAAGAAAAAGAAATGTGGAAGATGCTATTTTTTTGAAACGTTGAATACTTTAATAGAATGCGAGAAAACACCCAGTTGTTTGATTATTCGATGATAATCACGCGCAATGGTTAACATAGAAAAACACCTTGTTTCGATATTTTTAGCTTTTTGATTGCTAGGAAGTTTTAAAGCACTTTGGCTATACCTGAGTATGACAAAAATATAGGTCTATTTGTCCTCGCATTCGGGTGAAAATTTCAAAGAAAAAGAAAATGTATTTTCTAAGATATTCAACGTTGAAAAATTTCGCCATTTTTTAGTTTTTTCAAGATAAGCCGTACTATATTAAAAATTTTAAGTCGCTTTTTGGAGCATTGCAAAGATTTTGCTTTTATCGCTTAGATAGAATTATTTTCTTGCAGTTCGAAATTATTGAACCTTTAGTTTTTTCTGCTATAGTTTTTACAAATATTTGTCGCGTGAAAATCTTTTTTTTCGTTTTTTTACCTGAAAAATGTGATACTTAGGGACAGCTATAAATTAGTGTTGGAAAACTCGAAATTTACTGAAAATTCCTATACCAATTTATTCTTTCTATTGCGTTAAACTGCGGTAGCATCGGATTTAATCAATTTTATCTTATTGATAAAAAAAAGCGTTTTTTGTCGATTTTCCGGAAAATAAAAAGATTTTGCGGATAACCTTTTCCACTTGAAATTAGCTTAAAAAATGCTCGAAATTCTTGTGCATTTTATTTTTTTCTACAGTGTTTATTTTCCGATCTTGGTGCTAAAAAAGTCTTATAAATCGTTTTTCAGAATTTCCCGGAAAATGGAAATCCTTCAAAACTACACGAAAATACTGTTAAAAAGCTCTAAAATTGCTCGAAATTCCAGTATTCATAGTATCGTTTTTTTTTTTTTAGTTTTGTGACTTGTGCACAGGCTGTGGCGTACAGCAGGCATATGCAAAAATATTTTTAACTTTGAAATTGAAAGTTTTACAAGCGAAAAGCGATTTTTTTAAGTCAAAACTAAAAAATGAGGAACAAACTAAAACAGTTTAAAGAATATATAGTTATTGTAGAGTTAGAAAAAAGAAAAGAATATGTACTGCAGAGTTGGAAAAATGCGTTTAACTAATTTCCAGAGGGATCCCCTCCAAGAAATGTTCCTTTAAAATAAAATGACACATCTACTAAAAGGATTAAAAAATAATAATAAATAAAAAATATAACATTTAAGTGTTTTAAATGAATTTTTTCAGATGTAATTTACATTTTTTAAGTATGAAATTAAAATATAAAAATCGTTGCGGATGTAAAAGAAAAATTATGACAGTGTAGATCTGCTTTAACAGATCCACTGAATTTTCTTGTATATTTGGCTGACCTAAGCTCCATAACTCTGAAAAATGGATAGAAAGAAGTGCAAAAACTCCCCTAGGAATACTATGCTTTAATTTACATTAACAATTATAGTGATGGATGATTGTATATCGTCCAGTTACAAACTCTTGTCCAAGTGGAAAATGATTGACGCACATATAGAATTTGTGGTAACATAAACAACACAAACTACACAATTTCAGAAACTTGTATTGACATATGACTGTGCGCATTATGTACACAAACTATAATCAAATACACTACTAAATTACCCTAAGATAATTAACACAATCTGCAATTGTGATTACAAAGAAACACATGATCAAGTTCACTTTTATTCTTTACATTTAATTCATTTCTATTGAAATTTAATTCCAATTAAATTGAATAGGAAGTCTTATAGTTCGTCCCTCAGTTTATATTACTAAGAATTTAATGAGATTTGATTACATATATCAATTTATTTTTAATTTAATAAAACAATTTAAAAGTTATCAGTATTTTTTTTTTATTAAATTTAAAGGAAGAAATAAAATTTTGTTGGAGAAAATTTTTGTCTTAATGAAAACTTACCACGTGGTAACGGACGGATCACAACGTGAAAGACGTTTAATCGCGTGCGTCGACCGATGCCAACTGATAGACAGTATAACGCCGCGGCGCATCCATGTCCTGACTGAAGAACTCATCTAGTGCGCTTGTCTACTATGACCAACAATGTTTACACGCATTTTTCGCCAAAAAAGATTACACTTTCCGGATATAGGGATTAAACCTTTTTTAATATATGAAATTTAGCAGTATCTACTTGTTCCTTCGAGACTTTAACGCTCACACATTACGCAAAATTTATATAACACAAGACTTAAAGAAACTTCTCGTTATTTATCAAATTTAAACACATTAATAGTTTTTAAACAACCCATTGCATATAGATTACCTTATAATTGCGCTTCGAAAAATTTACATTTTTATTAAACAAAATAACTGTAACAGATTAAAAGTCACAATGTGGAAAATTGAAAGAGAAAAATATTACATCATCAGTTTAACAGATCAAAGTTCATCTGCTTACTACTTTGAAAGATACATCAACGATTAAACAAATTATGAACTATCGATTTGCATAAATGTAATATGATAAATATAATAGTAATTACAATATTACAATTAATACAAACCACTTAATTGTGATATAAATAGTAAATCTTTCCTTAATATACTCGTCCTTATTTACAGTACTTTCTCAATTATTCTTAAAATTAAAATATCATTTTAAGTTTTCTTTCTTTGCAATGTTAGTTTTAATATATTTTGAATTTCCAAAATGAAAGCCTTGCTGCGATAGAAAAGTATTATTACGAAATCATCTTTATAGTAGATGAAATAATACCATCTAATTACTGTAAATATATTTATTTGCACTAACACAAAAAGAAGAATAAATAATAAAAACAAACTAATTACTTTGATGGTCGAGCACATTTGTTTATTTGCCGGTGTATTATTTATTTATTTCTCTCCGAGCGGTCTCAATCCGCCTGATTGGACAGGGTACGAGTCGATTGATCTGACGCGGCTGCTATAGACAGTACTATTATATCCAATATTGCGTACAAAATCAGTTTAAGTGAATTGAAGTTCTGTCATTAGTGATTGCAATTCAAGAGTGTTGTGCTGCTAAACATATTTGGTACAACAAATTTTTATTTTTTCATCACAGATTAAAAAATCGTAAGTTCAAAATTATGGAGAAAACGAACCTTTTATAAATTTGGAGTGAAATTGAAACTGAATTCTTATTTGTGGGTCAGTTCACACCAATTTAGCAATGACTTACATTTGGATTCTTCGATTTCGAACAAACTTGGTATACTTAATCTTAATCATGAAGTTATTACCTATATTGAAAATCGACGTTGCTAGCGGTTTGTCAATAAATTTAAAAGTTTATTTTGAAAAAACGTCGAAAAAGATATTTTTATAAATAATATGCTTTTACAATAAACAATTTTTGAACATCATGTATTTGATGGGAAATTCTCCAAGGAGTCCAATGCTGTTGTATTTTTTCGATAGTTGGTCTCGCATGCGCAGAAAATGCAAAAAATTCATTTTTTTCAAAAATTCATGTCTCAAAACCCTGATCTTCTATTTGGCTGAAAATTTCAGAGTAGGTAGTTTAAATGTCATTCTTTGAGATTCCATTAATACTAAAATGGTCGGGTTATTTTTTCCAGATGTTTTATATGAAAAATAGCAAGAAATCGATTTTTATTAACGACTTACTGCAGATTTTAACGTTTTCTGCGCATGCGCTAACAAAAAACTGTAAATATGAATTCTTCGGAAAATTTACGATTGATTGAGTACCTTTGGACCTTATTTTCAACAGGTTGCGACCATCTATACAGCCCAAGAAAAAATTTTATGAAATGTACTGATATCTTTAAACGTTTCGTAAATAGTTTTCTACTTCTTATGCCAATAATTGTAATATACATAAATATTTGGTTAATATATTTTTTTATTAGAACTATAGAATATATAAAGAAACAATATTCGGATAATCTAAAACATAGAGTTTTCTTCTGATGGTACAATATAACAACTGTGCTAGCTTTTGGTTTTCTTGGCATTACAAAGAATTGCATGGTTTGGACGCGAGATGGAATTTTTTTGCAACATCACATGGTAAATCTCCATGTGATGGAGTTGGTGGAACACTCACAAGAGCTTTGCAGAAGAGAGTTTTGGTCACCCATTCACTGGTCAAAATTTGACCATGAGTTATCTATTTGATTTTTGCAAGAATACATTAAGCACAATTGAACCAATTTTAATCACCAGAGATGAGCTTGATCAAGAACGTAATAATCTGGTACCCAATTTTGAAACTATGCCTGGAACTAGTAGTTGTCATCAGTTCACTCCAATTTCCGAAACTATCATTGGTTGTAAGCTGTGTAATAGATTTATTCACTAAATTCGATTTACTAACCAAGACAAGTTACAACTGGGTCGATAAAACTTATGTGACGTTTGTTTTGAATTTAATGTTTTTGAATGATGAACGGTATTTGGGCTTCATAACGGGTACGTCCGATAATACACTAGAGGTAGAAATATCCGTTTTGCAAAAAATGAAAAATGTATATAAATGGCCCGACACTGATTTGAAAATCTTTATAGATTATAATCTTGTACTATTAGAAGTTGTAGTAGAACAGACTTAAAAAGGGTTGACCAAAATGAAACTTTTTGGACATACTCATAGTAAATTTAAAGAATATATAAAATCTAAGAGATTAGCTTGAATTAATGCTATAAGTTCCATTTTCCATGAATCTGCAATATTTATGTATGCTTTAAAGAAGAAATAATGCAGTAGTCGTGCAGTTTGCAACAAACCTCGAGTCGTTAAAAAAGTGTCGCGATTTTTAAGGAAATTTTGTGTTTTTTAGCTTATATTTGGTAAGTATGGAGAATATTGTTTATATTAAATAAATAAATTAAATGAGTAATGCAAAATTTACTGAGAAAACCGCTACTTCGAACTTGCCCCGAAAATTTTACTGCCCGGGTTAAGACCAGAACATACAGCGGGGAAAGATCACAGTGGCATATGCTGTTCATATATTTGGTTATTTCTTCTGATATTTACTTCTAACACTTATATTTATAAAGTTTTTAGATCCGAAATGCTTGGAAATTACGTTAGGAAAATAAATCGAAGATCAAAAATTTTTATTAGTGAACGATAATACGATAATTTTGAAGCAATGAAGCACTAACTTGAGATTTGTGATTCCCATAACACTTTCTATGCAGGTAGATTTTTGTTAAAATGTCAGAGTGTTACGGTCTATATAATCAAATTTGAATGTAGACTATGAATGTGCTATAAATAAAATTGACATTAAAGTGCGTTAAGAAAAACAAACGCGGGGTCGTAGGCACTTTTATCATATGCCGACAGAATAGAAAATGTTAAAAATTAGCAAAACGGGGGCATTTCAGACCCACGTTTTTATCTAACTTGAAACTCGTAACAAAAAAATTGGTTTTGAAAATTTGAGAAACTTACTTTCAGCACAATTACTTTGTTATACTAAGATTGGGCTAATTTGAAAAACATGAAAAAAAAAACAGAGTATAAATAAAATATGTGATGGTGACAGAGAAAAGGGTCTTTATCTTCTCAGAAGTCATACTCGAGTTAATTCCATTTCCTGTTTCTAGATAAACAATCAAACAAAACGTTCTTTGTCCCGCGCAAAAAATCCAAAAATCGACTGAGTTAAAATTTTTGAATATTTAAAACTAGAAAATATAGTTTTGAATTTGGCATTTTTAAGTTCACAGATTAGGTAGAGGTCTAGAAAAATCTATTTTTTTATATTTCTAGGCAAGATATTCCACTACAACTACTTGCAATGACAAACTAAGATACCAGAGCAGGTTTGCCAATTTTGACCTAAAAACACCGGATATTAGTAAAAAAAAGTGGTGGGTGGAGATAAGGGCCCTTTTCCCAATCACCATCACATATATAGATTTTTGTAAACATAGAAGCTAATTTTTTGCTGAATTAGAAGGTGATTTAATAACTTTTTAGGTTCAGGACAAGGTGAAAAGTTTTTACCACAAAACAATTTTTATATAGCTACCATGTAATAAAATGGTGAATGGGCCGGGATAATAAACCCAACATTAAATTCCCCTTGACAATTTAGGACAGTGCAGGAACTGGAACAAGACGCGAACTTTTTCTTTTTTTATTTCTTCCTTATTTGATGGCTTGTTTGGTATTTTCTCTTTCTGTGCATAATGGTAACTGACATTATCCATTACATTGACAATGTATGGTAGAATATTAGAAAATAATTTCTCCAGAAACCAATTTTCAATTATCTCCGCACTCATCAAATCTCCTTTTTCTAATTTCGATAAGAGAATGATTTCTATAAACAATACAAAATCTGTCTAGTCATCAGCAAAAAGAGCAATTTTTAGCAATTAGTAAATTAGATAGTGAATTATGGATTTCTGGTGCTATAATTGAACTGCAGCAGTGAATTATGAATTCATAATTCTTCATCATAAATTATAACTATTATTATAGAAAAAAAGTCCAAATAATTAATACAAATATAATTTAATAGGAGTTGAAAAAGCGGGTTATGTGATAATGTTTAGCTTTTTTGTAACAAAGTTTACAGTCGATATCTCTAAGGTCTTGTGATTGTGCAGTTAAATTTGAATGTCCGCATCATACCAAGATCTGCATAATACAAACATTTCCTTACAAATTGTGCTAAATTTAATGACTAATATTTGTATTTAATTTGTAATATTATGATAATGCAAAAACATTCTAATTCATTTTACTATTTCATAATTAAATTCGCACGTTTTATTGAAGCTTCATCTGAAACGACACATTTTGTTTTCATGAAATGTTTCATTTTAGTTGAGCGAAATATATTTTAGGGAGAAATGTTAAAACTACTACTCGGCAATATAATTACAAATGCTCGTTTCATATCACAATATTGCTACATGTATTCGGCACTAGGGAGACAACTCTTTCATTTATTTAGTATAGTTTTCCCTAGTCGCATTCAATCCAAATATTTTTTTTTTCTGTGAGATTACATTGTATTTCATGTTTTCACATTTCATAACATTTTACAAAATAAATTCTGTTTATGACAAATTTCATATTATAGAGAGGAACGTATTATTATTTCTCAGAATCCATTTTATTTTATTCATAATATATACATTTTCACTATATAGAGTCGTGCGCTTGTAAGTAAACAAGATTACACACAAGTGAAAAATTGAATTATTTGTGAATTTCTGATATATACCGGGTGTTTCAAAGCTACCGCCACCCCCATTAACTCCTTTCAGAATTGACAGAAAGCAACCAAATTTTCAGCATATACTAAACAAAAATTGAACTTTCATCCAGTCCAATTATTTTTTTTATAACAATTAATTTGACGCTATAAATTAAGAAAAACCATTTTTTTTGAAAATTTTCATTGCAATTTTTTACACACATTGATGAGGAACACTTCTATAAATTCATTTTTGATGTTATTTTTGCAAAAATCGAATTAGAATTCGAATTATAATCAAAAATTACTTCATTTCTTGTTAATTTATGCATTTTCGAATCAAGTGGCTGTAAAAGAATTAAA
>JAODAH020034476.1:0-13253 GCA_027574865.2 Coproporus ventriculus | reverse complement strand
AACGCATGCGAAGGAGATTGAAAAAACTGCTTTTTTCAAAAATTTATAGCTCAAAAACATCTTTCTCGATTTTAGTCAAATTTTTATTGAAGATAGCCAAAAATCCATATTTTCAGATAGTGACATGTAAAATTTCATCTCAAAATTTTTCATCGATATTCGGCCAAAAATGACAATAACTCAGGTTTTTCGTCTTTTTCTTGGAATTTGTGCGCTTCTGTACGCATACGCAACATTCAACAAAAAATCTGAGGTCAAATTCGAATTTCTCGGGAAATTTTCGATCGACTATGTACTTTCAGACTTTATTCTTATGCACTTTCAACATTTGTTAATAGAAAATATACTTTAACAATTCAATCAAAATAATTTTCAGAATAGCTGATTTATGAACTGTAATATGTATATGCAATTTGCCAATGACTTTTTCCAATATTTTTTTAAAGTTATTTTACTTTTAATAAATTATAGTAAATGTGAACACTACTGTCATGTTATTTGCTATCTGATTTGTTACAAAATCAATTGTTATTAACATAATCAAATAGTCATGTTATCTAGTTTTGTTATGCAACACAATATACAATTTTTAACACAATAACAAATATTACATCTGCCTTTTAACCATATTGTAAAATTAAACTATTTAAAATTTCTTTGATATATAAATATATTACAAAATCATTAAATCTCTAATGCCTGTTTGCACCAACACCGCTTAACGATTAAACTCCCCTAAATTTAGACTTAAAATGCGTAACACCACCACGTTTAAGGTGAATTAAGCGGATTTATCCTAATTGGTCCGGGGTCAACCGTTTACCATTTATATTAATATAAATATATATAAATAATATAATAAAAGTAACAATAATTAAAGTTCATGCAATGTTTCCAATATCGGAAATTTTTATTTAAACACGAGTTTTATTAACACCGACATTTTACAAGGCGACGATATTAAAATTCTGACTATATTATAAAACGCGGATAAATTAATTTTGCTGTCACAAATCAAATTACATATTTGGTATAATTTTTTTACGCAAGAATTAGATTAAAATATCCCAGTAATGTGTATTTTATTCTAAGTAAAACTTTTGTGATTTATTTCAATGCACATATCCTAATTTTAAATGAAAATAATCGAAGTACGGTTGTAAAAAGCACTATGGATAGTTTCTGGAAGTATTTCAAAGGAAAAATTATTTATTAAATAAACGGGGGAAGTAATTAAATTATGAAATTAATTGTTATCCACAGCTGTTATCTTCGAAAGTCCTTAGATTTACTAAAGTACCGCCGTTAATGAAGCCCATGTAAATCGAAAATCTGAATCAAAATGGCGGCTGACGCAAAACCAAACAAATGAAGTTGTTTTGTCCAAAAAGCTTTCCAACACGTCCAAACTATTGTTTAGCCAACTTTTTAGATTTTACTCATGTACGACTGACTATTGAAAGAATCAAACATGCTTTGCTGCCGTTCTTTCATTATCTGTTACTGTTACAAATGTAATTTTAAGGAAACATTAGAATGTTCTCGAAGGCACCATTTGTACATAACTTTACCTTTATTTTTTCTTGTGAAAATTCTCTATAAATTATTGACTTAGATTTTTGGTAGTCTTTTCGTTAAGAAGTTTTTTGCTTTGATTAGGGAATGAAGTTTCTCTGTCATTGATAAAATAGATGTTGAAGGAGTTGAGCGTCATTTTTACAATCTATGCGTTCAATTAATATAAATGCGTTTATAAATCTGACGATTTTCTTCGGCATTCGAGTTTTTCTACTATTGTCGGAAAGATATTGTGTAATATCAAAATAAGATGTTCTTATGTGCAATGTATGAGAGCAATCTTAAGGGAACATTACAATTTCGCGCATAAAAAAAACGGAAAGTTCAGGGAATTTTTTAAACTTAAGCTAAAAACGATACTGACTTGATCTGTTTTTAATTTTATTACATTAAACTTAAGTTCTGTAAAAAAAATTTGCCTAATTTTGAAGTCATGTCTTCCCGGTATATGGATTCCTTCTGAATATAGAAGCAATGGTCCAGATAATAAACTAGAATTGGCCCTTTTCAAGGTAAACAAATTGTTCCCTTTATTCTACTAGTTCTCGTTAACCCAATCGGTGTCGCACCTTTCTTAATAGGGGTAATGTCCCTAGATTTACTAAAGTACCGCCAATATCCACTGATCACAAAACCAAGTGGGATTCTAGTAACCGAATACAAACAAGATTATGACGTTCGGACTTTTCGGCCGGTTGCAAAAGGTTGGAATGGTTTTAAATCCAACCAAATGAGAGAAACGGTAGATTTCTTCGGCTATCCTGTAACAGCTCAATGAACTGAGCAATTACCTCAGAAGGTAGAAGCCATCAGAACATTCCCAGTTCCAGAAACAGTGGAACATCTTAGGCAGTTAGTAGGGATGTATAATTTTTATAGGCGGTTTATCCCTAAGGCCCCGGAGATACATTCACCTATGAGCTAACTCTTCAATGGCATCTACAGTTTCAAGCCAAAGTAGCTATAATGGGCGATGCTTCAGATCATTGGAGCAGCGCTTTAGTAGGAAGTAGGAGGACTGTGGCAACCGCTTGGATTGTTCTCTAGGAAACTAAATTCAGCAGAAATGAAGTATTCGACATACGCTAGGGAACTACTCGCTGTATACCAATCCACCAGGTACTGCAGCCATATAATAGAAAAAAAGAGTATTTACCGTTTTCACAGATCATAAACTCATGATCATCGCCTTCCGGAAAAAGAGTAGGCAGTGTACGCCTAGGTAATTTAGATATCTGAACTTTATTGGGCAATATACGACAGATATTCGCCATATTCACGGAGAAGACAATATGGTCGCTGACGCCGTCTCACAGATAGAGGAAATCAAAATGCAAATAAACATGCAAGCTGTAGCTGCCTCCCAGAAAACCGATGAAGAACTAGCCGACATTTTGTCGAACAACACCCATGCCCTCCAGTTGAAAAGAATAAGGGTACCGAACGCAGATGCCATGCTGCATTGCGACGTATCCACGATAGCAGTCATACCTTTTGTGACAACAAAATTTCGTCGTGCTGTCTTTAACCAGCTACGTGGTTTATCACAGCCAAGGACCAGAGCTACAATCCAGCTAATTAGACAAAGATATATATGTTTGGCCATCGATGATAAAGATTGTGTAGCGTGATGCAAGGGTTTTTTGGAGTGTCAGCGGAACAAAATCACAAGGCATGTCTCCATTGCCCCTGGAGTATTTGCAATAACCTCTGCCAGATTTGAACAGGTCCATTTGAACATAATCCTAGCCTAGCTCAGAAAGATACAAGAATTGCTTGACCGGTTTACACGCTGGACAGAATCCATCCTCATGGAAAATCAAATTGGAACTCCAGATTTGGTACACCTCTTCGAGTAACCACTAACCGGGGTAGGCAGTCTTACCTACTTGATTAGGCAACTAAATCGTCTGATTGGAACAAAGTACTACATAACCACAGCTTACCACCCGGCGGCAAATGGTATGTTAGAACGTTTCTACAGGCAGTTGAAAGCCGCAATAATGTGCCATCAAGACAAGCGAATGGAGATATTACCCAAGGTGTTTTTAGGCATTAGAACAATATGGAAGGTAGACCTAAAGTCGGCATCTATGAAGATGGTCTACGGAGAGAGCCTAAAGCTTCCAGGTGAATTCCTCGACAATACCGTCTCCGTAAAGGACGAACCAACTGACTTAGTAGAAAGACTATGACAGCAAATATCCCAGCTAAAGCCAGTGGATGTGTTTCGCCACGGGGAAAGAATGCCTTTCATTTTTAAGGATCTGGCAACAGTAGATTATGTTCCGTCCGTCGCAGTGGTAGCAAGCCAATTCTGAGCAAACCGTGTGAAGGTCCTTATTAAGTTCAAGCGATATCTCACAAATATTTCAGATTTCAAATACGAGACCGCGAAGTTTCAGTTTCCATAGAGAGGTTGAAGGCTACCTACATTTTAACAGAATTAGACCCAGATCCAGATGATCCAAGAGGAACCACCATTGAGACATACAAATTCCAACCATCTCCAGAACTACTCCAACTACTTCCAGAACCAGTTCAACCACCTCCAGTAAAACCACCATAAGAGCCGGCCCAGCGGACGAGCAAAGTCCGACCAAAAAACCAAATTTAATTTTACGTATGAAAATAAGTCTTAAAACCAAATAAAGTCACAAGGAAGGCATTTTCTTATTCAACAAATTTTACTGATTTTGTAGCATTAAATTCTATTAAAAAATTATATAATAGTAATTTTATTAGGCGAGATGTTGAGGTGAATAAGACGGGGTTCATAATAATATTACTTATTGGTTTATTTTAAATAGGCTGATTTATTAACATACGCACCCCTTTGGTTGCACGAATTTAAATTTGGCTGTGTCTGCGGACACGCTAGCGTGTACGCAATTTTAAAATTTAAGTGCACGGGAATACGTCGGTGCTGATTATGACATCAAATTGTAGAAACTTGAGCGCTGTGTATGAAATTGAATTTCCAAGTGGCGCTCTTATAAGAATTGTCGAAATGTTTAATCAGTTATTCGGTTATAACTTCGAAAATAATTAAAATTTTAAAACAAAATAAAAAGGATCTGATATATATTACAAGTTTAAAGTTCTCAAACTTTCCAACAATTCTTCCACGTTCGAAGCATTTAAAGGTTCTCACTTAAAATCTGTAACAAATAAATTAATAAAACAAAGAACAGTCAAAAGCTGTATATCAATTTACGAGGATCTTTTTATTTTATTTTAAAATTTCAATTATTTTAGGATATGAACGAAAAATTGATTAAAATTACAAACAATTATTCTGTGCTCAACACGTTTCCAGGTTATCCACTGGCCATTTCGATATAAATTTAGGGGATGGTATGACTCAAAATGATATTTTTGTATGGATAACTTCATTCTAAACACTTTTATTTTCTTTTGTCTAATTTTTCTAAAAAATTTACATTTGAGCCCCAAATCACATATTTTGACAATTTAATACATTTTCAAGACAAAAAGTCGAATATATTGGATCCACCATTTTGACTTTCAAAATTTTAACATCGGATTCATAATCAGCGAATCCAAAAAAACACCCCCGAGTTAGCGGACCGTCTCTGTAATCCTATTCTCTATGCTTACGAATGCCAACTAACTGCTCCCTTTTTTTATTGAACTATTTCAAATGAATAATGAAATAAATATCATTAATTTTCAACTAAAGTAGATGCCTCGTACGAAAGATGTTGTACCACGCCTCGCTTATAACGAGGACTAAAATTTTGATTCTGGCCTCGCACCTGGTAAGCGAAAACAAGACCAAGGCGAGATTGGCCTTCTATCCCCTGTAAAACCTAATGGCCTCCATACACGATACAATCTACAGTACGATTTGTCGTACGACCTGAAAATAAATCGTTTGAAGCTTTTTAATTGCCTAAAAGTAAATATACTAGACAGCAGTATCACTATATAAGTTTTGCACACGATAAAAATGTCGTTTATAGGTCATTCATTCTCGAAGAAATGACGTCACGATTGCATCCCTTAATGTGTTTTTAACCCTATAAATACCTTGTAAATTTTGTATTGTATTTTCACCAGTCGTCAAACGTTAAATTAAACAGTTATTATTACATTTTGTGTGTTTATTTGTTAAATATATTGTTAAGTTATTATTCAGGTGTAAGTTTTCGTTTTATTTCTTGCACCACTCTATGTGAAACACCCCTTGTCCTTACAGGTGGCTTTCGCTAGCTCGACGAATAATTTACCGACCCCAATTATCGCCACCTTTGATTTTTTTTAATTATTAATTTAAAAAATAATAATATGTTATTTATCACAAATGACAATTAAAAGTCTTAAAAATAACCTACAATTTTTATTTTTGCAAGAGAATAAGTATTTTTAAATAATTTTCCTTATTTAGAAAAAATGGTAAAATCTCGTTTCTTAACAAAAATTGCTGAAAATGCAGTTTTCGCGAAATTAAATATAAAAAATTGAATCAAATTACTTTTATCAATATAAAATAGTATTAAATTGTTGTCAGATATTAATAATTCAAAAATAATATATTTATGTATCAACCTTCTAACGAAATATTTGTTAAATAACGCTTTTTCTGAAAAAGTGGCGTTTACTGGACTAGTGACCATCATTGGCTTGTTTACCCTATACGTCACAATTATGGCTTTGCTAAGTAAAATTTTGTCAACTCTATAAGCATTGGAAAGATGTACCTATATGTTCTCAAAGGAAAGTAAAAAGTTATACAGCACTTTTTACCCTCTTTACAATCCTTGTATGTTCCGCACTTGTCTTAAAGTCCCTAGAATTATAGATTTATTAAAGTCTTTATGCATATTATTTGCAAAAATATCTGAAAAAATAACATTTTTTCATGGAAATCGCAGGAAACAATAGTTTTGTAAGTAGGCTTGCATTCTGCAAGACATTTCTAATGAAATTTGCTGAAAAAAAGACACTGAAAAAAAAACTTGCTTGCAAAAGTGATTTTCACAGTTATCACGAGGATATGATTTTGTTGATTTCCACGGTAGCAAGTAGAAAAATGTAATATTTCTGAATTCACATATTTTTTCCTCATAAGTGTTAGTTTGGAACAGATCCAGAATGAAGTCGATGGGTGCACACCTACACAAACAAAAAAAACGGACTCGGTATTTTGACGGCCGATTTGAATTTAACCAATGACAAAGCAGAATTTAAACAACCCGCCCTTGTGGGGCCGTTTTTATTACTCCACGCGTTGCTGGGCCGTATTATAAAAGAAATGACACAGAACCGGCAAGAATGGAGATGCGCTTTAAACCAATCTTCAGATTGATGACACTTCGATAACGAATTGTTAGCTATATAAAATTGAAAATACAGAATTGCAGAAGTTGTTGATTTATTTAAATCTTGTTTTAATCATGCTGACCAGGTTTAAATTGTTTTATCAAATGCAGAAATATTTTTTAAATGTCCAAATATATTTTATTTTACATTAACCAAAACCAAATTTAATTGTATGTTTTCCAAATTTACCTAATTAGTAGGCAACACCTGTACAACTTATATTTCATTTATACAAACATTTTTCTAAGATTTGCAGCCTCGTTGACTTGATCTTCTAGTTTTCTTAAAGGTATTGGACTATCATCTTGATCATGCTTTGCCAACATATCATAAACATCATCATTTCTTGAAAACTCATTTCCTTTTCTTGGAAGAATATGGCAATGAACATGCTACAATAAACAAACTTATTAAATATAAAATAATTATTTGTAACACGAGTTTTATAAAAAGTCGTCTTATAAAATGAACACAATTAGAGCCAATGAAGTGTGAAGTGTTGAGTTGCACAAATGTGTGAGTTTTATAAGTGGCAGTTATAATACGAATTTTTCATAGAATTTTTTCTATTTCGCGTAAATTTGCATTTATTTATTTTTTTAATAAACAACCCAATGACACCTAAAAATTCAATAAAAAAATTTTTATATTAAAGGAATTTTTGAAAATAATCTAAAATAATTGGCCCTTCACGACGCCTGTATTGACATTTCAGTTAATACTGCCAACTTAAAAGTCATTAAAGTTACCAGAAGCAGTGCAGCAAAGCATCACTTTGCAGCACTGTTTTGGCCTAAAAACAATGTTTCAAAGTAAAGAATATTTACTGGAACTGTTTGTCCTGCATTTTTCCCATCCTGTACACAAATTGTTGATGATTTGGTATTATGAACCATCTCCATAATTTTTTGAACTTTGGCTACAGTAATAAACATGTCAGATATTTCTTCATTAGTTAAATCTTCTATGCGAGCTGCTTCTCTTAAAGTACTGACAAGAACATCTAAAACTCTTTAAGGAAATTTAAATTAATTACAAATAAAAAAAAATAAAATAAAATTATGAACATTGTTTCTAGAATTGACTTGATTTTCATGGAAAAGGATACGACCAGGCACTACACATCTTATATTTGTAAAAGCAAAACAATGTTTTGAACGATAGAATACGGTACTAGCAGGAATTGTCTTGTCTGCAAACTTGTAATCATGGTTTCCAATATTATCATTTTTCATTTCATTCAATACATAGATATCATCTCTACGATGGTCAAATACTGGCATCTCTTTTCTAACTTTCTCTATAGTGCCTAAATCTATTGAACCGTAAATTATTGTTTCATCTGATACTTTCTCTGTTGAATATGGAGATGCTTGGGATATTATTTCTCCCCATGGATTTATTATCTAAAATAACAAATATGTTCTATAAGAACTATTTTTTATGATTCTAAAAGATAAAAATAAATGCAAATGGCAATGAAAAATGTAAAATTTCAGTGAAATGCAAAATTAGAATTATTTTGACCATATAACATTTTGATATCTTATTTTGATTTAATCTTAATTTGTACTTTCAAAAATTTTAGTTCTGTTGCCCATAATGACTAGACACACAATTTTTTTTATTGTATTGAACTGACTTAAAAAGTCCCTAACTTTCAATGATTGATAAAGAAGATACTTTGTATTCTTACCACAGAATATCCATATGATACTCTTTTTGAATTATGCTGTCCATATTGAGCTGATGCAATTACATAACATTGATTCTCAACAGCCCTGGCTCGTAAGAGTACTTCCCAATGAGCTTTTCCTGTACCTACAGTAAATGCTGAAGGATAAGTTAAAATTTGTGCTCCTTGTTTTCTTAAAATTATCCCCATTTCAGGAAACCGTAAATCATAGCACTAAATCTTTTTAAAGAAAATAAAATAAAACATTTTTCTAAAAAATTATAAGTGAATAAAGGATACTATTGCTAAACCCAAATTTCCAACGGGTGTGCTTACAGGAGGAACTATGCGAAATCCTTTGTTGTTATAGGCAGATTCCATTAAATTGATATTCTGTTCGGGAATGGATACGTCAAAAAGATGTAGTTTTCTGTATATTGCACGAATTTCTCCATGATCGTCAATTACAATATGAGAATTGAAAGCTTTAATCTAAAAAGAGGTAATTGTTCAAGTTCTTAAAATGTATCAAGTTTTGAAATAGTTTATTGTATAAGTGTTGGTAATATCTTGGTTAATTTTGGAGATAAATGAATGAACCAAAAACAATGATTTTCAAAATAAAAGATTCTTTCTATCAGTGGAATTTTTGGAACTGATGGTTTTTGACTCTAAAAACGCATATAATTAGTTGGCAAGATTATTCATTCCTAAAAGTTTTTGTTTTATCTATGAAAGTAGATTATATTAAGAGCATTTTAGGCCTACTTAGACCTTTCCAGTTTAGAGTTATGATTTTTTTCAAGAAAACAAAAGCAGTTTATTTCATTTGGTCACTCTGGGCACTCACAATTAAAAAAATTTAGCATATTCAAATTTTACAAAAAAATTTACATGGGATAGATATATTTTTAAAAAGAAAGCAATTTTATACGTCAAAATACAATATATCATATTTCGGAAGTAGAACCTGAAGAAAATTGCACATAGAAATTACTGAGGTCTCTGCAAAAGAAAATAATCCCAAGTTAACCCATCCTGCAGCATTCAAAGTGGGTCTTCAACTATAAAGAGAAAACTGAACTGATGGCCACTTATTTTAAGGGAACTTTCACGAATAACATGACCGGGGAAGGCAAGACAGTCTCAATAATCGAAAAAACAGCTAGAAAAATAGCAAGCAGTTCGACTACAGCAGAGGAAATTAAAAAGGAGGTAGGAGAGATAATGGACCAACTAAAACAGAAAAAAGCAAGTGCTCCGGACCTAATCTCAAACAAATTACTGTAATCCTTGCCAGACAATATGTTAACTGCTTTAACTATGATAATTAACAAATGCCTCCAGTCATCACACTTTCCAACCCTCTGGAAACAAGCAAATATTATCACACTCCCAAACAAAAGTAAACCATTTCAATTAATAAAACATAGACGATGAATAAGCTTATTAAACGCCCTCAACGAAGTGCTGGAAAAAATCTAATATTAATAAGACTCAATTTACATCTCGAGGAACAGGGAATAATTCCACCTACTCAATGCAGATTTCGGAAAAAACTCTCTGCCACAACTCAAGCAGTAAACCTGGAAGTCAAATCAGGCAATTAAACATAAAAAACCATGCAATAATTTATAAACTAAACCAAATCAAGGCTCCAATGTACATAATAAAAATGATTCAGTCATTCCTTGAAGAAAGAAGGTTCAAAATTGTAGGAGATGCCTTGTCCACTTAGAGAACAGCGAAAGAAGGACTTCGGCAGGGATCGGTCTTGTCACCAATATTATTCAATATTATGAGTGCAGACATCCCAAAAATGGGTAAATTGGTCACTATTCACCAATATTCTGACGACATAAGAATAAGGGGGTCAATCCCCATACTACTCGTTAGAAAAATTGAGTAATATTATTACGAAAACCAATATCTGGCTCCAAAAGTGGAAACTACAACTCAATGTTAAAAAAATGGAAGTCGTGAACATGTGAAAGAAACGCCCACAAAAAGACTTTATCAATGTTGGGTTCCCTTCACTAACCGTAAAAGAGAGAAGAACCTACCTTGGAATCATACTACGAAGACCTACAAAAAATATAAGACAATGATAACCACATATTTTACACAGAAACGCCATTGCAGAGCAGTTAATGGCAAAAATTTATCATCTGAAAAATAACAGAAGCCCTCCGAGTAACTCAAGCAAGGTGCTTCTCGTGAAAAATGTTATACTGCCTCACCTAGTGTATAGTTGCAAAGTATGGGCAAGCAATAAACACGCAAACCCAGATAAATTGTAAATAACCCTGAACAAAGCTCTAGGAATAAATACAAATTGAAAGAACAAACGTGTAACCAATCCTGGAAATTACAAGAAAAAAACGGGAAGAACTACAGGTTAGATTAAACACCACTCAGATAGACTAACCCTTTTTGAAATTTGTGGTTCTCTTGTATTTTAAAGCAGCGCAATTTTGGGGGAAAAATAAAAAATAAAAGAAGTAGAGGCACTCCATCAATAGAGATTTTGTACGAAATTTCATATTCACCAAATAATGATACATTAGGAATGTTTTGTTGCTTGAAGGTTTGATAATCAGCTCTTAAACGTTTATTAAAATAGAAGTAACTTACTTCCCCTTCTGCTTCATATCTTTCATGAAAACCACCAATGGACATCCAAATATTATTCTTCTTTGCAATAGATCGATAAGAATTTACAACGTAGCCATCGATTTTTTCAGATAAAATTTTACTTTCGTCTTTATTAACAGCGATATAGTCTGCTGCTTCTGGAAAAAATATAAACTACCAATCATATTGAATTAATCTGTTTAATAATTAGTTACCTTAGCTTTATTTTCTGCTGCTTCTTGTGTTAATTTTTTTACTACATTTAAATTTTTTTCTTTATCATTCGTAGATGTAATTTGGCAAACAGCTACAAGATTCGAAGAATTCATTATGTTTGAAATGTACGGCGCAAATTTGTGTTTAATTTTTCTGGACAAAACGAGCATTTATTTAATTTAGTAATAATCTATGTTTAATTTTTCAATTAATTTTATTTGAGGTTATGCAGGGTTGCCGGTTGTCAAACTTTGAAGCTGCCTTTAGTAAATTAATGAAACATTGCAATTTTTTATTTGAAATGTAAACTAACACAGTTAGACTAATGAAGAAGATAAATAAAGTTTAGTATTTTTTAATAAATTAAAAATTAATGTTTTTCTTAATTTCATACCGGTTAGTAAGTCATAACGTACGTAGAAAAGATTTCTTAGAACGATCAGAAATTTTACGGAAAAGGGATAGGTAACGGATTTACCTGAAAGATGGCAATACATTACACTAGTCAACAGTAGTCATGTCACACGAACTTTGTTAGCTAAAACTGTTTTAGCTAACTATCGTCATTATTAAACTGCAGCTGTTTTGCTTCAATTATCCTGATACAGTAATACATATAACTAGTATTTGGGCAATAAAAGCAAAAGAACGTTCGCCTGATCAAAAATTTTATAAAGGCAATGGATCGCAATGGAAGTGCAAAGATAAGAGAGGGTATTTTGTAGGACCTCAAATTATGGAGTAAATAAAAAATCCGGTATTCGAATAAAAGTGAGCGATTTAGGAAAACAAGCATGGGAATGTTCTAACAATGTTGTTGCAATTTTTTTGTACGTACTCATTATGAAACCCAAACGGGTTGCATAATAGACTCATTATGGTATCCAAACTTATACGTTTTACTGTTGGTATTAAATTTATTCAACATAATTGTCACTGTCAGCTTCAGTCAAAGTTGTATGTTCTGTGAATCAAATTGATGTTGTGTCAAACGGTACGGACATTTAATTGGTGATAAACCATCTGGGAAATCGCAAATAAGCTATTGTTCCGAATCAAAATTAAACTTAACAGTAATTTCAAACACCATTTACTTGAATAAAATTACGGCCGTGTTACATATTTACATAACCTATTTGAATTGTTTTGAAATTAACAGAGCTGATGTCAATTATTCAATGTGTCAATAATATTTGTAGTGCGACCAACATATCTAAAAATCAACAAAAAAATTTAATTTTAAATTAATTATTTATATCAATAAATATGCACAAAGTAGAAAAAATATCATACACAATTCATGCATAGCATAACAAATTTTAAGGAGCACATGTGTATAAACTTGCACGCGTGCTTTAAAATTTTTCGTTATGACATTTATTGTATAAACTACTATTTTTTGAAAAAGTCCGTAAAATAAGAAAATGAGGCCGTATAATGCGATTTTACGGACTCTTTTGTGTATAGTTAGTTGCATAACTGCAATGTATAAAACCATTAAAAAAGTAAATGTGGTTTGTCAGATTTTTGTGTTTGAAGAAGGAGACACAAGTGCACAATATTTATTTAATGTTCTATATAAATTTTATATTTTTAAATTAATAATTTAACATTTTTATAACAAAAAATATCCGCCATCAATTTATGAATCTACCTGTATTGTTGGTTGCATAACTTCAATTTAATCTAATTTCAGGATTTTTAAATGTCTTTAAAATTAATATTAAACTCTTTCAGAAAAAATATAATATATACCTCGGCACTAAAATTTATTTTTATTGCTCGCATGGTCATTATAATTTTT
>JAODAH020034475.1:0-28047 GCA_027574865.2 Coproporus ventriculus | reverse complement strand
ATTTAAATACCATTAAAACGAATATGCACATAAAATTTGAAATTAAACTGTGTTTGTTAAGAGCAAAAAACATTTTGTACTTTTTCTTGGCATGAAAGTATCCAGATCCGCGATTTTGATATATTTAATGTTTGTGTGCTTGAACATAGTAAACAACGTACATTATACCGTATGAAGATTAATTTAAAATTCATTCATTTCAATTTTTAGAACGATAATTTACAAGAAATAAAATGGGGCAAATTCTCTCTTTTTTTTTGGGGCAAGTTTCCCGTGTAAAAACTTGCACAAAATTGAGTTTTTTTATTTATTTATGTAAATTTATTAATTAGCTTAAAATGTTTATGTGTATTAACTGTCTATCAGAACAATCTGATTAGAGATAAGCGAAAAAAAAATAAAATTTATTTATTTCTTTAAAAAGAAAAATATTGTTATTTAGAGTTTAGGGAAAAAAGTTTTTTTTTGCGTTTGTTACATGTTGTAATTGTTAAAATAAAAATTAAAAAAAGAAATTAAAAATTAAAAAAAAAAAAAAAAAATTTTTCTCATTTAAATAACATAAGAAATCTTGCCCCATATACGAGGTAAATTCTCCCAAAATTACCGTTTTAGAAAAGGTTTTTTTATTCATTGTAGGGAAGACTTTCCAATTATGTTACGTTCACAAAGTAGACACATTTACGCATCAAATGTTGCGGCGCTATTTTTTTCAAACCTACATTACAATGTTAGAGAGAGCAAAAGACCCAAACTGTGATAATATGCCCCGGTCTCCCATACTTCAGTTATATAAATATTTATTTCGTATTCCTGTACATAAACGACCATTTGCAATTATTATAATTGTTCCTATGGCAAATAAGAGAATTACTTTGAGTTTGATCTAAACAATGTGGTGCAACTAGAAATTATAATAAAAATCTATGGTAGAGAAAAGGTGTATTTCTTATGAATTTACTTTTTATATTCGCTACTTACGAAATGTGCAAAATAACACGCTTATGATAATTGGAAATGATATCCTTGAACACTTTTTATTAATTATATTTTCCATACATAGAATATATTTTTCTGCAAAATTTTTAAATTTATAAATACATTTTTCCAATGGATAAGCTAATTTTGTTATTACAATTTATATTAAAATGTAAGTGGTTGCGAAATGAACACTTCGATCATTAAATCTGTCCTCCTGTGCTTCTTTGGTCCAAACTAATAATAATCGCAGAGTGATAAGTCTGGAATGTAGCGACGGTGTTCTAATGTATTCTGGAATAAATTTTAACATACATTAAACCTAATTCAAGTTCAAAGTTTCGTTTAATGTAATAGAGAAGCGCAGATGAAGATAGTTTTTTAAAGTTTGATGAAAGATTCATAAAAAGCAAAAGATACAATAAATAAGTATACCACCTAGAAGGAAAGATCACTTTCAATATAAACAAAATTATGAAATAAAATGTCATTCCAGGAATAAATATACATCATGTAAACATAGTAGATCAAGGTCTAGATCATCACAGCATTATAAACAATCTGCAGTTGAAGCAAAATATACAAAGAAACGTACCAAAAAACCAGTAAATAAATTTGTTTCAAGAAAACAATCGAAGAAATAAAAATCTTCCATCCCCAAAAAGTTCTCATCGTAAATCTCCTGAAAGTTCTAGGCAAAAAACACCCAGATTCCCACCAAATCACAATGAAATATCTTTAACTTTTAATTGCTCAACTCTGACCCATACAAAAATACTTCGGGATTTGAATACTGGAATGATGTTTATAGTGTTTTTCTACAAGTGAAAAATTTTCAAAAAATTTTGTACAAATTATGATTTGGGAAGATTTTTAAGGTTAGAAACAACCGATAAAGATGTGGCATTTTTTGGAGACTGGTAGATAAATTGTTAAAATAATTATTATCTCTCTTCTTTGACGAAACTTTCATCTTAAAATAATGATTTATAGCTAATTGTATGCTGTACTGGTTTACAATCGTGGAATATCTATTGTTTAGAGTTGTTAATTGAGAAATTTCTTTCCTTCCAGATAATCAAATTTGTTCAAATTATCTTCATCTTCATTTTCTGAGGTATTCTCCTTAGCACATAGCTACTTAATTTGAAATCTTCATTGTCATCCAAATACACTTTTTGCTTTTTCTAATTCTTCCGTTGTATTTGAAGATATTAATTCTTCCATTCCTTTTGAATCCACCGGTAGAGGGATTAAAAATTGTATCTCTCCACTATTTTTATTAATTTATTAATGTGTGGATCAATTACATCATTATTAAGCTCTTAAATTTTTTTACTTCTGTGTTGAGCGTTTCTAATCTTTGTGTGATTCAGCTTCTTTTAATAAATAATTGTTTTTATTATTTTCGCCCAATCTTCTGCTTTTCGATGTTTCATACAATTATTATTTACTACGTTTTCTTCACTTTGCAGATTTTTGAATTTGATATAAATTTGTACTGACATTTTGACATTAATTAATGATTTGTATTAAGTTACGATGTTATCACTATTTTTTTAAATTTAAAACGTTTTTACCAGATATAAATGACTACAGGACACTACAACTTGGTTATCTTATCCAAACTTATAGCTGATCTTCTTTCGTGTCTGTAAATGAGAAGCGCGAGACAGTCATTTAGCGAAACAGTTGCGCGCAATATCAAATTACAGATTACTACAGACACATTTTGCATTTAAAACAGCATTGCAGTTACTAGATTAGAGCACGGGAAACTTATAATTTCAAAATGCACTAAATATCACAGTGAAATATGATTTGTTGAAGAAAATGATAATTTATTTTCAAGATTTGTAATTTTATAATGAAATTTTGTTAAAATACAAATCTTGAAAAGTAAAATTCAGTTTTCTTAAAAATACTTTTATTATTATTAATAAAATACTAGAAATTATTAAAATAAGAAAACACCATATTTGATGTATTTTTCTACACACGGGTTTTTTTAAATACAAATCTTTCAGAAAAATTCGAAGTAATATTTGGCGGAATAAAATGCACAGTACGCATGCGCAAAAATGGCGTATGCCCGAGAAAAGGAATTTTTATCCAACATAAGGAGAAAATTTAATTTTCTTGCTATAAAAGATGCGAGAAAATTGAACTTTGTACTCTCTACCAAATGTAGTTTAGCCGCAAAATGCGTCTGACAGACGGAACCATAAAAAAAGAAAATTTAGAAATTTTGTAAAAAACCGGAATTTTGGACTTAAAATCACTTTGAAAAGTCCTAAAACGTTCTTTTAAAAACAGTATACACACATATTTTTTATGTAAAATTATCCAAGAAATTAAAATTTCTTTTACAAAATAAGCTTGAAAAATAATGAAAACCCATAAAAAATGCTGGCTACTTCCGCTCGAAAACATCTAGGTCACAAGGTAAAGTCTGGGTTTCGTTTTCTTTTTCACACATTCGAGCTGCCAAAAAAATAACTGGAATTAGGTTTTTTCGACAGCTCAAAATGGTAAAGAAGGAAAATGAACGAAACCCAAATTCTAACTAGGAGACTTAGATTTTTCATGCAGAATTGGCCCGTTATTTTTTAAATTAGATTCAAAATTTTATAATTCTCCATAAATATATTCTCTGTGTAAATGAATTTGGCTGCTTTACTCAAGAAACAATTTGATTACCATGTCCCACTTGTTACTACACATATGTGGTCCATGGTTGGATACAAAAATCTGTTAGCAATATTATTATTAAGTTGATCCACCGGTGAGGCATGTTGCCGGGAACGTGTTAAAGTACATACAAGAAGGTCGAATTCTAATATATGAAAGATTCTGAAACGTATATTTTTCAGGAACATATTTAAAAGAAAATTGGTTTTAATCGGATATTGCAGCGTCTTCTATTTAGGTAAGTCAAATTCGTTTTCCTCGGAAAATTTACGATCGAAAACTATATTTGGACTTTATGTAAGATGATTTTCAACGTTTTTACTGTAAATTAAACCAAAAAATTCAAAAGATTAAGAAAAGTTTAAAAATTGCCTCCGGGACATGCTACTGTTAATCGAGGGTTGACAATTTCCAAAACACTTTTTTTTTGATGGCATGAATCCGTGTATAGATTTAAAAAGAATCTTTTGTTATTTTTGACGTGGATTTGGCCTAACTATAATTGTAGCGTTTCTTTCATTTTCAATTAAAATCATTAGAATCACTCCCAAAACTCATTGGTTAAGGAAGTCAGCTGATGAAATACGATGCCTTATATGGCTACCTATATATAGGTAACCATATTTTCAACTCCTACAGTTCAAGTTTACTCACGGAAATCGCGAGATCACTTTCAGTACCAAATTCGCAGTTATTTGTTGCTGTTCAATTTCAAGGCGGGTCGCTTTCCGATTAACACATAAAGCAGTTCAGTGCCAACTACAGAGGTAGAAGAAGTTTGTTAACTGAATGGTAAGAGGATTGCTATTGTGTAATGGTCAATAAGTAGCAACTAAAGCAAAGGGTCAAATTTTTTTTTTTTTATTTTCAAAATTTTTGTCAGGTGTTTCTTAAATAGTAATAAAAATGATTTAATACCACATTTATGGTTATACATAACAAATGGAAAATTTAAATATTTCTAGAAATAATTTTTCTTTTCGAAAAATATAAATTTTGTTAGTATATACTTAGAACATTCCATACTTATATAGTATATATATATAGTATTAATTTTAACTAGCTTTTTCATTTTGTTACAAATATTTCAAAATTTAGATCAGCAATTTTTTTGAAGAAACGCTAAGAACCTAAAAGCTTCAGCTCATATTTCATCAGTTTTAGGCAATTGGAAGTTTGTGTTTTAGCACCTTAAGAGACCTTTATCAATTTTTTGTCAGAGCTTTGATAGGGACTATTCAAAATTTTATCGGTTGCAGAGATGAATAAGTTAAATCAGCATTATAAAATAATTGTAATATTTTCTGCTAAATTTTGCAACTTTTGTTTAAAAATGTTCTCATTTTATTATTCTACTTCTCTTGTAGAATATGCAATGTGGTAATATATGCATTAGATTTTGTCGTCAGCCGCAAATCTGGTTCTTACATGAAATGACAATTTTGAAAGTGCATTAAATAGGAAGTGCCAGATATCGAATAATCAAATATGAAAGATTGAGAAAGAGAAAAGTTGAAATTCTCATATAAAAAGAGAAAGGCTACGAGTTTGAAATTCTTTCTGTGTTTGATTATCTCCTAATAGCAGCAGCGCAATAATATACAATAAATTGTCATTTCTTTGAATAATATTTAATCTACAGGTCCTCCACTTAAAGTTATGAGAATTTTTTTTTTCAAAATGTTCATCTTGAAATTCTCGATCAATCTTTTAATTTTATTATTTTGATAAAAAAATTATGATAATTTTTTAGATTAAAATTATAAAAAACACAGAATCAAAATAAAAAATCTGGCTCGAAGAATTTATAGAGCAGACGAACATTTTAAATAACATAAATTTGATTTAAATGGCACGGTGAGATTTTGTTCTACTATGCGACGGACAAATCATCAGTCGGACTTAGTTTAATTCCTATTTTATCTATAACTTATCAAATCATAAATCCTTTGTCGGATAGTTAATTTATCAAGAAATTGGTTTATGGGATTTTGATTTGCCAGGAAATTTGTCTGTCGGAATTTCCGCCGTCGGAGATTCGACCGTCGGAAAGTTGACTGTCGGCAATATGACCCTTACTTGCCATCAATTAGGCGTCGAAGCGATTGACTACGGTTAGAATAAATACATACCTACTGTCCATATATGCGAGCAAAACAGTTTTCGGTAAAAAAAAAATTTATGGGAAGAAATTATATAATTTTATATCGATCAGGCAATATTATAAGATAAACTAATACCACAAAATAAGAAAAAAAAAAATTAAAAGTAAATTAGAAGCGAAAACAATGAAAACATATGTTCTAGAAATAAATGAGTACAATTTGTGGTAGAAATGTGGAATAAGGATAACTGTATAATTGACAAGCTACTATAAGAAATTTATATAGATAATAATTAAATAAATTTTCAAAATAACACATTATAGACGCAATGCATACATTTTCATAAAACCCCTTTCGCTGCTATTAATTTAGAATTTTATTTACAACCTATGAAACATTCTGTACACAATAGCACTGCATGTATCTGAAATAAATCAATGTTATGGCTATCAAAATATTACGTGTATATTTTACTGAAATGCATTTGCATTGATTTGTGTTTATTATATACATATTGTATAATTTCGGTTTGTCAAGGAAATCAATCACGTTTTTTAAATATATAAATATTAAAGAACAATTTAATAGTTTTTGAGTAATTAGGCTTGAAATTTTTGCGAGTACGAGTATGAGTTAAAGCCGAAGCGAGAGCAGAAGCCTACAAAATACTAGTACCTCAAAACAGTTTCAGACTGCACGTCTCAAGAAAATCAAAGCTACCGTTTTGTTTTTCCTGAAAAAAAAATCTAAAACGACTTGATTAATACTTTCATTTTATAAATTATAAATTTTTACGGTTGGTACTAAAAGTTTGTATGCTCCACGTCATTGAAGTGCTTTTATCGAACTCTCCTGTTACTCGCCTAGCTCACTTCATTCGCTTCGTTATCTCAAACTGGTTCTATAAATAATCACTTTACTAACTTGGTACATAAATAATTTTATTTTTTCTGAAATAAAGATATTAATTTAGACAAGTAAAAATTTCTAACATAATGCAATAAATATTTCAGTTAAAAACGATAGCATCGCAATAATTTTTCTTAGAGTGTTCGTGATGTAATTTCTTATTTTCGTATTAGAGCTTTTCCATATAATCTCTTCCGTCAAGAAAACATAACTGAAAGGTGCTAAAAGTAATTACGATGAAATTTATTTGAACAAGATACCATTTGTTTGGTGCATTTTCAAATTAAAGTTATACATTCAATGACATACTAAAATCGTATTTTAGTACCGATTTCGATTATTTTATGGATTATTTGTTTTTCTTATTTTATTATATTTCATAAAATAGTTATTTATCCTCGTAACTCTCGGATACAGAAATTAAATATTATACTTAAATTTCACAAACTTTTTAAGATTAATTTTATTTTAGAAGATTGTACGTGCTTTGACTTCAAAGTTAATGTTCTTGGATAATATCGTAACACTTCACAAATTCGTGGACTATAATATTAAATGCTCTCGCTAAAAAGTATGCGGTAGTTTAAAAACTGAAGGCATATTTAATATACGAGTATCTAAAAACTCGTTTTATTTCTTTATTTAAAAAATTCGTTTATTCCACTTGAATATAAATCAAAAATTTCTTAGTATTTTCTGTAGATATCTATTGGATAAAGCTCTCATGAAATGATCATATATGTATCAACAATTTATGGATGATCGAATAGGTATAATACGAGTGTATACCTTTTGAAATTAATTTTGAGATTAGCGTTTTGGGAAAATTTATCTTAAAAAAATCATTTTTATTCATATATTTATCCTGGAACATGCTTGACACACGAAAAAATGTGCTTCTCACCTAATAATATAGATTATTGTTGTATTTATACTCTGAAGTTGATTTCGCAAAAACATGGTTTTTATAGGCTTTTTGAGATGATGAAAATTTCTATTAACGTATTTTTTGTTTGAAATTAAGGAAATTACAGCGCCAATTAGCACTATCAGGATGAACTATGTATATATTTTGATATATTATAAATTTAGAAATATTTCAGATAACCTTAAAATGTATTTTCTTGGTAAAAATAATTCGTTGACATTAAGAATGCAATATGAAAAAATATAATATTTTTTTGATAAATAAAATATAATAAGACATTAGCTCCTTTGTTGTATAGTCCTAATCTAAAATCAATAATTTGTAATAAAAAAGTTAAAATAACTATAAATTCTGGTTTGAAAACTACAAGATTCCTAATAGGGATGACGTAAAGCGATATGTGTAGAAAATAACGGGGGGAGGGGGATATGGGCGTTTGATCATTAGGGTCTTTGGTATTACGATATACTTTTACGTATAGAGTAATAAGGGTACGCCAGCGTGCACGTTGCATCATTATTTACGCTTGTGATACACAAGCTTAGAGTTGTGAGGCATATAAAATTATTTATATTTTCAATAAATTTTACCTTTAATAATTCAATAAATAAAAGGTTTTTCCATAAAGGGAGCTGAATTTAAAAATTCAATAAATCAGTCCAATATCTTTAGAAAATTATATTTTACGAAGTAATGATTAACTTATGAAATAAAATACACATACGGCAAGCTCAATGGTCTGACGTAGAGTCAAGTTTTGCCGTGTGAGGGGAAACTTAAATGGATTGGACTAGTTCGGGAAGTCCATTTAGTGTTTAAGGCTTCCTTATACGAGAAATTAATTAGTCCAAATGGCCAAGTCAAAATCTCAATGTGTGTGGAGAAACTTTGATAGTCTTGTGGACTGTAGCTACCAGTTTCAAAATGGATTAAATAAGCCCCAATAATACCTCATGGTATATTGCACTATATTCTATTATTGCTAGACAAATAGGCCCTGCCTCTTAACTAAAGTACACAGCGCATTGAGCAAAACAAGTTATATTTCCTGAATGATATAGATTCACGTTGGATGACAATTTTTTCTTTCTTCCCACAAAGTCTGCAATTGGGTTATCTTCAAAGATGCTCGTAGTATGGATTTCTATGAAGTCGCGATGCCCTGTGCAAAGTCTTGCGGCTATTCTTTACTCCCTTCTATATAGGTTCAACAATTCATTCTGAAACTCTGCAGAGGGTTGGTTGTAGTTTTTGCCTACAACATCCCAATATCCATGCACCCATCCCACTCTTATCTAGTTATTTGTAGTTACGTTTCTCAGCCATTTCCAGATACTTATTGACCAGAGCTGAGATGACACTGTGGTCAACTAGACACTTGTTGATTGCTACCCGACTGCCGAAGAGAATTGAGATATGAGTTCTATTAGTTGCCCTACTTGCGATCTCTCCGATACAAGCTTTTATTGCAAATATTTGGGCCTATAATACGTAGGCGTGCTTGCCTAGAAGGAAAATCAATTTCACCTTAGGTTTATCACAATATCCGCCTCCCTCCTCATCACCCCAAGACTTCTTGGAACCGCCTGTGTACCAGATCTGATTCCCAGTACTCAAAGGTGTGCCCACATTATCCAATTCCAATTTAATTGAAAAGTTTCTATTTCGATTGGCATAGTCGCTTCCCGTCTCTTTTATGACATCAATAATTCGCACATGGCCCCGATCTTCATCACTGTACTTCATATTCCATAATGATGGACTATTTTCCACCTCAAAAATAAATTCTCTGTGTAGAAATCCATCGCCAAACATCTTTCCGTATATGAAAAGCGCACCAGAATACGGTGTCCAATATCCAATGCAAATCTGTACAACTCAACAACCATCTAACAGAGCGGTTGTCGAGATTTTCGAGAGTAATTTCGTCCAACACACAACCGTTGGAATATGCAGCGGAGAGTGCGTTATCATTCATTTATTTCTATACAACTCGATAACCGTTCCACTGTTTTTAATTAAAAATCAATAGACGTAGGCATACACACACGAATAGATTACTCCTCCAGTTTGATACGCTACGAGCTAAATGTGTTAAGTGCCGGACGAGCTAAAAATCAAATCATGCGTTAGCAAATTTCAACTGACGATTTGATTGATGCAACTAGACGCATAACTTAAACGGATTTAATCCGTTTGAAATAGAAAACAAACGTATTTTAATTAAAATTATACAAGAACAAAATTAACTAAACTTAGTAAACACGTATTTAATCGAAACACATTATCTAGAGATAGAGGAAATTAAATTTTATTTAGAACTGTTGCGTAATATCCACAAAATACCATTATTTTTATTTACAAAATAAGATATTCAAAAATAATTTGGTTATTTTAAATTATTTCAAGCAAAAACGCTAAAATTGACGTATAAATGCTCATTTTAAAAAGGTTTCTATCTCTTCAATTTAATTGAAAGAACAGGTATGCCTTTTGTGCGGCATAATAACTTTGATATTTGGTGAGCCCGATCCGCCATTAAATCTGTGCGGGTTAAAATTACTGTTCCTTTTCCATTAAAATTGTTCATAGTTAATATTCATAAAGTAATAGTTTATAATCGTTTCTATTTTGAGTGTATAGAGGTTTAAAGAGCGTGAAATTTAAATTTACTTTGGTAGCACCATAGAGGATGGTGTATGCAGTATTTACTAACGCGTAATCGATAAAGATGGAGATGTCATGTTTCAGCTTAGAATCGTAAAAATTAAAACAACTCATTCATATTATCCATTTAGACTGTCTTTTAGTAAATTAGGGCTTTTAAGCTTCTAATATTAGTTCCATCTCAACATTATACTCAGTTAATACTTCGTAAAATTTTTCATTGAACACAATTGCATATTTAGTATTCTGTTTAGTTATCGTGTGCAATGTCCATTGGTATTGGATTATTGAAGTCATTAAGCAAACCACGCAATACACGTTTTAATCCTTTCAGAGCTGTGGCGCTTTTGTTGGCTTTGAGCTCACTCACTGAGAGACCGCACGGTTTAAATTAGTTTCATAGACGCCACCATACAATCTAAATAACAGTTAAATAAAAATAAAAATCTGAATTGTTTTAAGGGTTACCACTGATTTGAACTAAAAATTGAAATTGCGAAAAATATATGTTATATCCACCACTAACCACTTCATATGAAAAATTATAGTTTTCGAATTAGTCAATTTCCCATACAAATCTATATAATCTAATCAAACAATTAGTGAAGTTCTTGAACCTAAAACGATCAAATGACATATTTACATAAAACTTAATGTTAGCAGAATAAGTATTTTGGGATTTAGCAATATTACAGGAAAGTGATTTCACAACACAACATTAATCCGACTGAATCTGACAGTAAATTTAATAATAACACCGAAATGCAAAAAGTTGGGTGTCATAATGAGGCTATTATGAAACCCGTTTGGGTTTAATAATGCATATGTTATGATTGCAAAGTAGAAAAATTAAATTATTCGAAATTTTTATTTATTTTGGAAGAGGTTTCGAAGTAAAGGCGTGGTTATTTTCCTTGAGTTGTTGAATCATCTCAGAATCGAACAGATGGATTTTCAAGATACTCCAAAAGAAGAATTCATCACAGCTTTTCGGTATCAAGTTTTGGTATGATAATATACATGACTGGGAACTTCGTTTGCAATAACTAAGTGTATCGTTTCGCGTCGTGTGGCAGGTCGTGCCATCTTGTTAAAATTAAACGTCATTCATATTCATCCTATTCATTATTCACTGGAAAAAGTTTGTCAACATGTTATGGTAGCGAACGCAATTGGCAGTTACGGAGGCTTCATTATTTTCAGAAAAGCACGGTCCGATTATCCCTTCTGCTGAAATGGCATCATCAAATTGTCACTATTTTTAAAATGCTTTTGTACGATATGGGAATTTTCCGCTCCACAGATTCGAGAATTCTGCTAGTTGACGTGGCCAGCCAGATGGAAGAGGGATTCATTATAAATGATAACTTATGAATTGTCAGTGTAAACTTTTCTCTAAATTTGTATTGCGCCATTACAATTAATAACCGTTCTCCTAATATGTAATATGGCATTTACTTAAATGTCATTGTTTACATAGGACGGCTATTAAATCCGGTTACCTAAATTTTAAACAAAGAAACATATATATACTTAAACAGAAATCGCCATATAAACAGAATGCGAGAAGTATGTGAGTTACAAGATTTAATTTCGACGCACATAATTAGCGTTTATGTAAATATTGTTTGTATTTTACCGTAAAAACGTTTAATCTGTAAATAATAGAAAATAAATGGACAAAGATAATATAATAAAAAGATTATTATAAGATATTCGCAAAGTATTTAATATTTTCACTATTTTATCCTAAATATTTTCAAATTTTAATTTTTGAATATTTCGCTTTATAAAGTTTTGATTTTATTCGTTTTTAAAATTGTAATCTTTTTAATTTCTAACGATATTGCTAGTTTAATAACATTCTACATTCCCCTTAACATATGTTCTGCACTTATATGCCCGGCGCATTCGCCTTTTATAGCTTACAATTTCTCGATTAAAAATTGAAAGTTTCAATGTTATCTCTACTATATGATAAATTAAAAAGAAATACATATTGTTGAATAGTTTTACTGAATTGATACAAGTTGAAAGTTGTTTTATTGGAAAAACAGCACACAGTTTGGATGGCGTCTATACTTCAATAGACAGATAAAATGAGTTTTTTCAATTTATCAAAATAGTATCCTAAATAATGCATGGTGCATATGGAAAAAAGGAATTTTTTAAATTTTATTTTAGTATTAAAATGTGTAACGATCATTTTTAATCATGTTGAGCACCGTAACAATATTTCAAAAATTCAGATAAAAATAAAAAAGTTCCGTTCGATGAGCTTGCAAAAACATTAAATATTTGATGAATAATTTAGAAATTTTTATTTGCCAGAAAAAGCAGAGGAGAGTTTTAAAATATATATTAACTAAAGTACCTAAGAGTTTGAAAATCATAATTCTAACTTTTATATAATATATATAGATTTATAAATATTATTCACTTTATACTTGTGGACATATTGACATGAAAATGTAAATAGTAGTCAATTGCATACAGCCCCCACAACTCTTTACAGTTCAAAGAGGCAATATTCAAGATCATATACAAATCGAGATTAACTTCAGTTCTATATAACGATATTTGAAAGCAATTTTCTACGAAACATTTGTTTGGTCTTTGAAAATATGGAAATTAAATTTTAAAAATTCGTAAAATTCGAATTCCATTTACGTATAGTGGGTTCTGCACGATTAATTTTGCTATAAGATAACTTGCTCATTTACTGATACTATACATAGTTTTCTTAACTCGATGCAATTAAAAATAATTACATAGTAACGTAGGAGAGAATCATAAAAAATTAACTGATTATTAAGCTGAATCCAAACCTACGAGTCACAATTAAATATAAACGTGATTTTTGTTTTGGAAGTTGGCATAATGAAGGGACAATGAGTGGGGATACGAAATGACTCCCCACATTTCCATGAATAAGATTGGTCCTGCCATAATATAAGTAGATATGTAGAGTATATTAATACTACGGGTCCTGCCAAAAAAAGACCAGTAGCATAATGAATGAAACAAAATTTCGATCGTAATATTACTCAGTGGATCATTATTAAATTTCTCATTAATGAAAGCATCTTTGAAATTTTTAGAAGACTCTCTGCTAGCGATGTTAATTGTCGTCACTTTTAAGCATTCGTAAGTACTCGTTAATGGAGGCGAGAGCAACCTTAAGAGGCATTCGTTTCTTTGATTATTTCAAAATTTCTTACTCCTTTTATTAATGACTTTTCTAGCCGAAATTTGAAATGACTTCTTCTATGTCTTTATTTTAAAGACTACTTTCGAATTTCATTATGAACTGTGAAGAGCAAGAAAAGTCTTTCAAAAATTACTCAAGAAACCTAATGAAACTACAGAAACTAACAAAAGTATAATCAAAGTACTCAATTCGAAAGTAATCAAAGCATCGAGAGTGACAAAAGTAATGAAAGCACCGAAACCAAAAGTAATTACTCTTTTAAGTAACTACTCGTTACTTCGGGTAACTTCGAGTAACGAGTACACGTGTATCGAATAGTTAATTTTTCGACACCTTTACTCTCTGCTCATTTCGAGGAACAAACTTTATCGAGGCCACGAGTGTTTGATTGGGCTAAAGAATTACAAACAGGCGAGAATAGGTCGAAAATAACCCCGAGGATCGGGAGTCTCGAACCAGCTTAAATGAGGATATTTGCGCGGTTAGCTAATTCATCAAAGCAGATCGGCGTTAAATCTGATATCTCCTCACAAGTTGGAATATGTTAAATAAGTACAGAAGCCATCATCGTTAAAGAGCTCAATTTCCGTATTGTGTTAACAAATTGGGTTGCCCGACTCCTTACTCAAGAACAAAGAAAACCTCTCTGAATTTTCTGAAAGGGTGCAACGTTTATTTTTGAACCAGTTTTCATTGTCTAATCTTGAGTTAGGTTTAAAGTATATTGCTTGTTTTTTTCAATACTTTAATTTTCTCTAAGTGTGAAGTAAATTGTTTATAGCCATCTTAAATCTTCTATAGAAATTAAATGCAAAGTTTAGCCAACTAGATCTAAAGAAACGTCCTACACGGATTTTTGAAGTAAAACTTCTTTCGCGGCAATGGGAGAGAATTTTAAAGAAAGTAATGTAGCGCCACATGACATAACGTTACGAAAGTTTGCAGCGGAAATGTAAGAAATCGAAAAAACGCGGAAAAATTTAAGATCCAAAAATTCTCAAGAAATTTTATTTTTATTATTTTTTATTACATGAAACTTCAATCCAATGACATAACATAAAACATAACCTACATAGACATTTCAACTTAATTATTTATTTAACGTCAAAGGGCGTAAGGAAATTTTAGCACGAAAGTTAAAAATGAACAAACACGAAATACAAAACAGAAACATGATACTGCAAAGGTTTTGAACTTATAAGTTATTAGTAATGAGAATGTCGATAAAATTTTGGTAGCTGAATCAATTTTGCTTCTATATATCTGGGTCAATTTTATTATATTTTTACATTATTATTTAATAGAGTTAACGAGGAAATGTTTTTTACCACTCAATCGAGTTTGCGTCGCTCTAAATATTTTTCGTACTAAAATATTATAAAGCTTCTGCCCTTCATGTACATTTTACTGAAAATAAAATCCAGTTAACTTCATTGCAGCCCATACTAAAAGCAAAATCCAAAACATCAAAGCTGTATCCCAACCAGATTCCGTATTTTTTATTTCCATCTCTCGACTTTTCTCCTATTCTTTTAATATTTTTAATTAATATTCTTTTTTAGTTAAAATTTTATAATTTGAATTTTAATAACACGCAAAATAATGATGAGACAGAAAATTTTCATTTTAATTTGTTTAGTCACTTCAGCTGTTTTAATTTTCCAACTAATACACATTGTGAATTTTATAAATTATGTTTTAGTAAAAAGCGGAAATTGGGTCAGTAGTACGCAGATTTATCTACTCCTTTTATCTTAGATATATTGTTAAGCAAATTTAGCTTATGAAATTGCTGCTAGTCGATTTAAATGTAAATGTGGCACTAAATACTTTAAAAATGCAAAATGGAATTCAATTGGAATTAGGATTTATGTATTTTGTATTAGTCAAGGATTTCCATTATGTTTTTTTATTTAAAATAAATGGAGAAAAATATATTTACATCAGTATTTACATAAATACAAATTATTGACAAAATTTGTCTCATAATTAAGCATAATTTAATTAATATTTGTGTAATTTATCATTTATCTGTTATTTCATCAATCCGAATATTGGTTTAATTTAGTTCTCTATACATTTCTATTTTTCTCCATATCATTTAATCTTGTTTAATTACTAATTCATGACATATATTAACTGCATCAAATAAATCAATTTTGTGTGTGTGTGTGTGTGTGTGTGTAAATGTGTGTATGCATTTATGTACGTTAGGGTGGGTCAAAAAAAGGCAAATTGTGAGAAAACCGTAATATTTTGGAAAAATCAAATAATTTAAAAAAAAATCGAAAGATTTTGAAAAAAACGAAAAATTAAAAAAAATGAAAACTTTGGAAAAATCGAAAAACTGAAAAACTAAAATTATGAAAAATATTATAATGCAAAAAATTGAAACATTGTAAAGTGCATTCTTTAATTTTAAGTATAATTGGCATTCAATTTTTCGATTTTCGAAGTTTTAAATTCTATTCTATTGTTGTCGCATGTATATTGGCACAAAATAATTTAAATCTACATTTGTTGCAGGCTTCACTCAAGGAAGGTTACCTTCTGAAACAAACATGGTCATTCCAACGTTGGAGGAGAAGATATTTCAAGCTCAAAGGCCGAAAACTATATTATGCCAAAGATACAAAGGTAAGTTGAATAGTATTTGAAAATTATATTGTTCGAAAAGAGGCTTACAACGGTTACACAATTTTTATTGAGAGAGATTTTCAAATATCACAGATCCGATTTCCGTGAAAACCAATTCCATTCAAATCTGTGTGCATTATCTCAAGCGGAATCGATAGGCACGAGGATAATAGTCATCCATATGTGGGACAGATAGCAGATACGACCGTCTACAAAAGAGAATTGAAAAATGTTAAGCATGACACACTGACACATATTTCATTTAAAAAGATCTAAATCAACATTTATAAAATAATATTTTTATTTTTAAAGTAACGGATAGAGTAAACAGAAAAATGAAATAAAAATTATTTTTGTAATATTTAAATATAGATTTATTTATACAAGAAACTGCGACCATTGTTTCGGGTATACAGTGCCTTCATCAGGCAGAGGACACAACGGTTTGCTTGATTGCAACAAATCCACTATCTTAGCCTGACGAATCCATAACAAGGAAGATACGTGTCACATCGTCTAGGTGTGGTTGATCTGCATTCTTGCAGACTGCTTAATTAATTAGCCGGCGTGTTGCCCGCTAATTAAAAACTCATATGTATGCGATGATTTTATGTAATCGAATGATAAATAGTCATGATATGTTATGAAATATTGCGATGTTATATTTTCATATTTCATCAAAGTCTCAATTCCACTTAAGTTAAAAATGCACCCTATGGAATTGAAAGATATTTAAATTTTCCATAAAATACATTTTGATTGAAAGTCATGCATGCCTTAAATCCTGATATATGATTTTTCAATATAATTTTGATTTTTCGATACATGTGCAATTTTGTTTGAATTTCACCATAAATTGATAAATGTTTAATATATTAATAAAATTAATTCGTCAATTTTTGGTATATACATATATATTGGAATGTAAAATATGTTATTAGGGACTAAACAATGACCGTTTTAAGTATTAAAATTACGACAAATTATTGATTTTACTGTGACAGCCTTAGTTCGATTGTTAGTTGCTTTATGTGGGATCAGCTGCAATATGAATAGCTTTTCGTAAATCCTTGTTGTTCATAACAGATGGTGCTAAGCCTGGCTGCCTTCACAAGCTTGTATCGGTACTTTTAAATTACGGAAATCATCTCGCACTTCGCTCGTTAATGTAGATTATCTACAAATTCGCATATCAAACGCGTAGTTTCGGTGCCCTAACTTTTATTCTCAAATTATTTAAATTTCATGTTATTAATATCGAAAAAAAAATTTACCTGCTACATTTTTTCTCAACGATTAGATGCTTTTTTTAGAGGGATGGTCCAAAAATATTCGATAATTGTATAAATAGCGGATCCATAATCCATAATCCATACACAAACAAAAAAAAATCGAAAATTATATATTTTTGATTATATCCATCGTACATTAAAATGTACATAAAAATTCTTAAATAATATTGCTTTAAAAACCAATCTTATTTAAGAATTTTAGAGAAATAATCCAATCACGGTAGTATATCATGAAAATACATTCACCTTCCTTCCAAATTCACCAATAACGTGCTAGATGAGCTGTATATTCAATTTGGTGTTTCACTTGCTTATTGGTTTGGTTTAAATAGACAAGTATCATAGCAACAATAGCAACATGAATTGTATCTGACATTTCTCTCCTAGAAATATCATAATTTATAAAATATTTTGAGGTTGACAAAATCAAATAATTTTTATTTTTCGTGATATAATCAAAACAAATATCCCACGACCACTTTTGTATATTTTAATATTTTCCCTCTTTTCATGTTCAATTGATGTTGCCATTAAAAAAATATGCCTCGCGCAAATCGCTCGGGATATTTTTAGACAACATCAATTTCGCATAAAATTCGGGAAAAGTATTTTTGAATATACAAAAATGCTCTTGTGATATTATTACTGAAAATATTTCAAAATGAAAATAAATGTAAATATATCTGGATGAAAATTCTATGTTGATGCACAATTGTCCTATTGAATCAAAGTAAGAAGATTATATTATAATCACTGGACAATTCATCTTGTAAGATTGATGTTATAAATTCTTATTTTCAAATTAGAGATGATTTAACATAATCTCTAGCGTTCCCAAACACTGATGTATCTCTGATAATTTGTTATTTGAAAATTTGATTGCTGACATTTATTTGTCCTGCACATATTTTTAACGCTACTTGATTTATTTTACGTTTCTCAACTTTAAATCTATCTAGCTAATGCTTTAAGAAAATAAGTAAATTGTTACAACAGTTGCAAAAATAAAAAAAATTTCATTTTGAGGACAATAAAATTAAATAAACTATAAATTAAGTTCGAGCGAGATTTTAATATTTAATGTACTGTCGCAATAATTTTTTTAATTAAAATCAATTTTATAAATGGAAACATTTTTTTAAGAATTTTGCCGCTATAAATAAACTTCAATGATGTAATTCAATTATGTTAAATTGGATTTTGTCCTAATTTAGTTGAAATAGTTAATTAAACTTCAATTAAAAGTGCGAGTCGGGGTGTCGTACCAAAAAAACTCCATGCCCTCTTACGAGCGCGACACTCGAATTTAAGCAAGAGATGGAAATTACTTTTAAATTATTCAACACCATGCTGCGACTGCCTCTTCCTCCCCCATCTTAAGAAACTTTTTCCCCTCAACCTCACTTTCATTTTCCGGATTATTCGAAACGCGCAATTTCTTTTTTCATTGCAAATTGAAATTCAGTTTTTCTGTTTATGCAGCACAAAAAAATCCTGAAGTGAATATTTTCGGTAACTTTCCTTTTTCATTGAAATATTTAGGATTAAATGAATTCATAAAGAAAATGGTAGTGTATTAAAGCTTTATAGTACAAAACATTTAATTTAATTTAATAAAGTATTGATATCAATTCTATGTAGACATTTCAGGTGCGATTTACAGGGAATTATTGGAAATTTAAACTAATTAGTACTCATTTCTATCAATTTTAATTTTTTCGAATTGTACAAAATAGATATATAGTCTCAGTTTCACAAATGCTAATCAAAGTTAATAGAACATTAAAAATAATTATTACTATAGTAGATTAGGATTCTCGTGCAGTAAATGCCATCATTATTTTTGTAATTTCATTAAACGATTTTTTCTGTTATATTTTCCGGTGTCACTTTGTCACATGGACATTAATTATAATTCTTCGTGTTTATTTCGCGCAAAGTTTCGCTCAATCTACACTCGAAATGCGAGACAGCCGTTTCGCGAAACTGTGGAACTGTTTTTTAAATCAATATCCTCAGTACTGCTATAAATAAATTACTTGGTATCTGCTGGTTACTATTATAATAAGGTAAGTAATATTTAAATAGGTGTGTCATGTATTTGCTGTTATCGACTTTATTTTTTCTATTAAACACCCTTATTTTCAATTTCTCCGAATTTATTTTTTCAAGACATGTTGACAGAAATATTATTCTTTTTGATCAGTATTTCTTGAAATTGTAGCCTTATTCGCACGCTCAACAATTTTAAAATGTTTCCTGTCATTCCATCCGCTTGTAAGCAGCATGCCTTATTTCTTTGAACGTCGCTCTAATCTCTTTAATCACACACTTACTTACACCATTTTAAAAATACCCGGTTCTTTTAGACTCGTCAAGCCCGAGTTCATTTATGAAAATCACTTCTGTGTCGGATATAATATTTTTCTAGATAATTTCATTGCAATAATTTAAAATAAGTACACATTTAGTAAATATATTTATTAAATAACATTTTATATTTAATGACGTATCCTGTTGAATGTAAAAAAGACAAAAGAAAACTTAAATTTAATTAAGGAAAAGTCAAAGCAGCATACCAGAAAGTCAAAAATTATTTCAGAAAAAGGACAACAAGGACAAGAGACGACATGGGAAACGAGATCACAGACCACAAGAAAAAAGCAGGGACATTTGGAAAATACATAAACAAACTATATCATACAGGGAAAATAAGGAAAGAATTATAATTAATAGAAAACTTAAGTGAACAAGAAAAAGGAGACATTATAAACAGAGCAGAGTTTGAAAGGACTCCTAGAGAATGATCATTTCAAGAAATTCTATCAACTGAATTGAATTATATAATTTAAAGGCACCATTTTTGTAGATTCCTTCAAAAAACTAAAATAATAAATGCATTATCATTGATTGAAAAGGAATAAAGCTGTCTACGAATTAAGAAATGTGGCGTATCGATTCGATCTACTCTATGAGAACGTTGAACTGCATAAAACAGCTTTAACCAGACCAAAATTAAGGGAAATTCACAAAATATCACTTGAGCACACTTTATGCAGCTACAGATTATCATTTGTTTGAACTACTTAAATAAGCTTTCTAATAACAGAAGTTGAGGATTGTGCAGGAGTATAGGAGTTTTCTACGCAGTTACTTTCTGACTTGTTCACCTACTTTTTACTATGGTGACGTCGTCAACCTTTCATTGCGATGGGAAAATAAATTTCGGTTGAGGAAACTTTTTGATATATCTGTAAAAATCGTAATTTCCATTAAATGATAAAAAATAAATTCCAGTTCATATTTGATTCAATCTCAAATTATAAATAAAAATGACAAAAAAATAATTATTATTAAGTGTTAATTTATTAATATATTATTCAATTGTATTCGTAATTCCTCTCTCTCTATCGGTCGGCAGATATAAGCAAATGCCATGACGTCCTTGACTTCTTTGTGATCAAAAACATATCCAACAATTAAATCAAAATAGATGAATTCCCGCACCTAATTTCAGACGGCCACTCCGCTATCCTGTTAAAAGTGAGCGAAAATATCATCGCTAAAGAACAAAATCCTGTTTTGGTGAATAAAGGGGCGGATAGGGAGTATTTGAACTGGAAGCTGAAGTAACACTAAATGTTTCACTTAGAAGGGCTGCGCAATTAGATCAAGAAGGCTTTGATCTGATTACTGGCATTATCCTCAAAAATTTCCAACGAAAAGCCTTAGTCAAACTGATAAACCTGATAAATGCGTCAATTCGTCTCAAATGTCTCCGTAGTAACTGGAAAATTTCCGTTATTATGGTTCCAAAACCAGACAAAGATCCGAAGTAGATTCGTACCGATCTATTGTTACCAATTATGCCAAAATTGTACTTGAAACTCATAACAGGCAAGTTGCTGCCCATGCCGACCGTATTCGCACACCTATCAACAAAGAGGCATTACAGCTCCAAAATGAGCAGTATGCCCTTTGTCGCTAAAAAAGAGTTAAACCTTTTGAACTCCTCTAATAAAGTGAGTTTCATTAATTGCTCTCACTGGGGACCAATAAATATAAAGTAAACGTAGTACTGCAAAACAGTAGTCTGCAATCACATTCTTGTATCATTTCTCTTGATAAGTATGTTGTATCTAAAAATAAATGTAACAAATACATTTAATTCGTTCTTTTTTGTTATTTAAAATAAATTTGTCTAAATTAACAATATATCAGTACTAATCAAGTAATTGAAATATTTTTGTGCTAAGATGATTAATTAACTGTACTAGCGCTCGTTAAAAAATCATAAAATCATCCTGTGCAAGTATCCTTCGAATTGTGTTTTGTAAATACAGATTTATAAGAAATAACATTTATATTTGAAGTTAGTTGAAAACATATTACAGTAAACATCTTTGCGATTCATATTTTTGTATGAATAGATAATAATATGGAGCGGCAATATCAGATAAGTTTTGTTGATATACATATTGGCAGTATGTTAAAAATAACTCATAAAATATATGAATATATGTACAAATTAATGGAAGTTATATATGTAAATCACATATGATACGTAACAATTCACAATGCATATCGGTTAATTCAATATTTGGTAATAATTAGTAATCCATACTTAATATTGACATAACTTGTCATAGTTTACACGAATGTGCACAAACATATACAAGGCATTTTTCTTTAAACTATACATACTGACTTTGTACACTCTTAAAAAGAACGCTCAGAATAAATGAAAAATCTGACTAATTGTCTCACTCACTTGCTCCCCTATAGGATAATTATAAAATTTGGAAGATATTTCTCTTGAAGTATAGGGATTGAGTTGAAATAGAGTGTTACGTATTTAAACGTCATATTTAATATCTAGTTTAAGCAATAGAATTGGAAAATATTAAATTATAAAGATATATTTATTTTAGTTGCAATACATATATCTAATTGATATTTTATGTAACTTAAGTTAAATCATCATTTCCGAAGTTAGATGATTAGTATCTTATAATCCGTTTAGTGATAAGAAATGCCATTTTAGAATAAAACAACTATAAAATATTTAATTCAGACTTGTCTTTCATAAACCTTAATGATCCGGATCATATAAACCTTTATATAGCAATCCCCTAATGATGTTACAATGCAACCAACCTATAAAATTCACCTCAATCATCTAAATTTAACAAAGTTGCAGACCTAATAAACCCAAATGCTTAATTTCCAAAATCATATTTGTAACGATAACAATAATTAATGTAGTAACCTATTAAAAGATGTTTTGAAGGAAAATGTAATTTATTTCCATGGCAGTTTAAATGAAGGTGGAGAGGTTTATATTGCCACAGTTTTACCCGCATTATAGAAATGATTTATTACTTCTCGTTCTGGATTTATATAACCCACGACCTTAATATGTACATTTACACTGGAATGATTTGAAAAGTTTTTGGGGATTTAGAATGAAAGTGGGTATTTTCTATCATTCTATAATCCTAGATGTCATATAGATGAAGAGCAAAGCCTGTCATTATTAGTAGAGAAATGAGAATTGATAACAAGATGGAAAATCGAACAAATTATATAAATTTTGCACTTTTTATGCTGCCTTAATGAAAACCACAAATTTGAATTAATATTGAACACTATTTTGTGAATTATTTAAACTTTAATAATAGATGTGTTAAATAATGAGTTTCATACAAATCAATATTATTGATATTGATATATATATTGACCCCTTCTTTTTAAGTTAAAATTAAGTAAGATATTAAAATCAACTTTAGTTTTAGAATTGTGTGAAGTTAAAAAAATCTCTCCACGATTTATATTTCGGACATATTTAAAATTAATGAAACTATTGTTTAAATTTATTAACATTTCGATAACATTTATTTAGAAACCGCAATTTTGCATAACATAGATTTCAAATTACTGATATAATTTAACATCATATTCAGTATTATCGTCCATTGAATAGTTTCATTAGCAATGGAGGCAATAATTATTAACGCGAAAATGCAATCGAAATCATGTTGTGAATACTATAGAACAATAGTGTATAATGTAAAATAAATAGGTCACAGTAGAGTAAACCCTAAACATTTCATGTTTAACCAGCGGGTGGCGTTAAGCCGATAACACCAAACGTAGGCCATTATTGCACTTTAGCGAAGTATAGTATTATTACATACAACAGAAAATGTTAATTTATTTCGAAATTGTGATTTTTGTTCTTAAAAGGATTTAGAAGGAAGTATGCAATTCAGTTTAGATTTGTATATTGTATAATAGAATAAATACATATAAAAAATGAAAATCATAGTATATTACATAACGAGACTTGTAAAAAGAATTTTATGAACGAATAACGTTGAGTGTGTAATTCCACCAGTGCGTATTACATTACAAGCCAAGTTGCGTACTATATTTTTTCTATGACCACTTACACATTCTTCATAGACATATATACATATCAATCCATCGCACTATATTCTATAATTTCCAGTTTTGTGCTAAATTTACAAGGTTAAATTAATAGTTGTCGAACGTGACAGAATATGCAATACTATGCATATATGATGTCGCATTATGGTGATGACGTGCAATTAAAGATCTATTGTCTGTCCTATACGTCATTTTATTAACATAAATTACTGGAAAAATTAAATTCATTTAATAAAAGAAATTCCAATAATTCAAACAAATTAAACAGATATTCTACCATTACGGAGGATTTTCGCTCTTCTGAAAACTTAAGTTTTTGCGGTTACGAGGATATATTTTTTTTAATTGAATCGAAACGAAAAAGTCGTCAAGCATTCATTGAAAAGTTTAATCGCCCGAGAAGACCTGCCTTACATGGTTAACATTATTGAAGAAATATTATTGAAGCATTTTTTATTGAAGGTGATAAATTACAATACTATACTAGTTACAACGATCTTGCTTTCTTGATGAACCTTCTTTCTCAATGAGTGATTGTGAATCTGACATTATTTTAATTGCACTGGATATATGGCAGTCAACAAGAAGAAAAAAAGTGTTGATCAAAAGCTGGTTGGAAAAACGCTCGAGTCAGGAATATGGAGATCTACCTCAAGAACTCATTGAAGTCCTGGATGATTGCTACAATTTTCTGAGAATGGATGAACAACTGTTTCAGAGTTTAGTTACATTGATTTCGCCTTTTATAAAAAAAATGAAAATACATGATTAGGGATTTTGTTTCGCTGGCAGATCAGCTAACCGTTGATTTGCGATTTATAGCAACAAGAAACAACTTTGAGGATTTGAAGAAATGTGATACATTAATTTCTTAGTTACTTGGTTTTTTCGTTCTTACGTTTTCCAAGCTCCTTTTTTTTTGGGTTACTTGCCGTCATAAATACATTTGCAATGTCATAAAGAAAAAACAGTACGTAGCAGCAAATAGAGAGAAACTTATCTGCATAGAATTTTAGATTAACATAGTAAACGAAAATTCAACCTCAAAGAATAGCCGGCCCGCAGAAGCAGACTGATGTTGTCAACTAGGTTGAACAACTTGCCCAACTTCAACAAGTTTGCACAACATTATACCCCGCCCATTAATTCAACTTGCGATTTGGTCTTTCAACTTTTCCATACACACTTCAACTTCAATTACAAGAAAACAAAGTAGGCCAAAATGTTGAAGTGTGTATTGCGCTCTTTAGTGCCGAATCACGTCTCATACGCGATCATGCGTATAGGAATAAAAGTGTTTGCAACGAACTACACTGCAATATTAATACTACGAAGCGCAATTTGATTAAAGCAGCTAATGAAATACCACTGGAAGTGGTGCATGCTCCAATTTGACTATTGGTCGGCATGTTTGAGGTCTTGTATTCGGGCGAAAGGTGGACACTTCGAAATATTGTAAACATCTTTAGTTTGCACTGTAATTAATTTTAATGTTTGTAAGATTCTTTTCTTTGCTTTGCATTTAATATAGTCAAATTAATATTTGTCAGTATTTATGGTACGACTAGGTACATTTTATGATATGGGACGAATAAATGATTTTAAGTTAAAAGAGTTTCATAAAAGTTTGGGTACATACATTGTTTTATATAAGACATGTATTTTTAATTCTAAATTTGTCTCATTACATTGTAAGCTTTACTAATCCCACCGTTGACATTTTCTACCCCACTGTGTTGGATTGGATTAATTGTGCGCTCCGTGGAATATAGCTCCTGCACAACGAGGAGTTCTCGCAAATACATTAATATTATTATACAGCATCTCTTCTGAAAGATAAAAAATATCCTAAAATATTAATTATCTAAGGAATTACGAGTATGAGTAAATATAATTTAAAGAAATATGAAGATAAATTTGCAATTTATTTTTAAAACTCTAATTTTCATATTCAACGCTTTACTTCAAAACATATACTTTTATTCACGATTTTTACATTAAATCTCAAATTGTAAGAACCTAAAAAATATTATACCTATATTTTCTGGAATATTCGTACAAATGAAATTTTTAATTAAGCAATTATGAAAAATCGGTGAAAAAAATATGAAATTAACACACAATTGGAACAAGATATAAACAAAAGAATCCAAAGCATAAGAAATATGTTCATGTAGTCCGATTTGTCTAGAAAGTTTGAGTAAAAGCAACATTAAACTATTTATTAACAATTTAAATTATTTATCAATGTATTTAATTTTGCAGTATGTTATGATTTTTATCATTTTAATTTATTTCGAAGCTATTAACTAAACTTGAATAGTTTTATTTCAAAAGTGAAATTACTTTTCTGTGGGTGGTTATATTGAGAAATTAAAGTTTTTTTTTTATATGCACTACAAATATTTCCTAAAAACTTTCTACAAGAATTTTAAATAAAATATGAAACATTTTAAAATCTTATACATTTCTAAAAATCATATTTTAACTGAACTGCAATAAATATCGTATTTTATAACACAATTTAAAATTTCCAACAAGGGAAACTAACTAATTCTCTCCAGGCATTACACTTTTATCTGATCAAATATAATAATAAACCAGTCTAGACGCGACATTGTACAAATGGAACATTGCTTCCAGCGACAAATCCACCAATTGATGTTAATTAAAGTGAATGCATTGGTGCATGAAATGCGTTTGACAATAAAATAATGTAGATGGAGCATAAAAGAGTTCAACTAGTTAAAGAGAAGGGATACAAAGCCGCTTGTTATCTTATTTTATCCTTATAACATCAGAAAAGGGGCAAATTTTAATGATGCATTGTTACATAATGACAATTATGTAGAAACGGAAATAATATTAACTTTTTGCTTGCTAATTTCACATTAACGTATAATATTTTATGGAAAATAATAATTAAGTAGACGTAAAATTATAAAACTTTTAACTTAAATTTTATCATATAAAAAATAGTGAATAAATTAATAATAAAACTTAAATCCATTACTAATAAGTACAGAGGAGAGCATCGATAAACCGTTAAACAGGCAAAAGTATCAACAAAGGATAATTTTATCTGAAAATCCTTTTATTTTGAAAATATAGAAGAAAATGGAGGAAAAGACTTTGCTAATGTAAAAGTACAAAAATATGTCCCGCCACTTTTTTTCACTTCGTCAATCCGCGTTACATGTAATTTGAGTCTGAGGCTACTTTATTGAGGAGATTTAACTGGAATATTTACAGAAAATGAATAAAATAAAAAAAAGCCCATAAGAATAAAAGTAGTTGAAAGAAAATTTAAATGGGATAAGTATAAATCATAATTTACAATTCAATACTAGAAAATAGCTGTTTAAAGTTTGACAAGTTCACAGATTGAGTCGAGGTCTAGAAAAATCTATTTTTTATATGTCTATTGAACATATTCCAATACAAGAACTTGCAATGACAAGCTAGTATACCAGAGCAGGTTTGCCGACCTTGATTTAAAAACAGAAGATTTTGACCCCTACTCACATTTTGGCGTCTCCTGAAAAAGTGGTGGGTAAAGATAAGGGCCCTTTTCCCTGTCACCATCACATATATTAGAGTGCGATTTATACAAGCACTCGTTAAATTTAGAATGGAATGATTCGCACTTATTCGTTGTGGTTTTCTAGATTTACTTGTATTTGCTTTTGAAAATTTATATTCATTAAATACTAACAAAGGCGCATCTCGTTGACTATACATAAATTCACCACTAAATGTCATGTTTACTTGTTACTGCTTAATATACAACTGATACAATTTTGTACATTTAATTTAATAATTTTCAAAATTCTAGTCCATAACCTGTCTACCTGTCTAATGCATCTAATATACGAGGGATTATCTTTTCGTGGCTGAGCTCGCTTAGTTTATTGCAGGGATTATTTTTTCGTGGCTCAGCTCGCATGCATCGGAAAATTCAATTTTTTTTTATTCAAATTTAATTAAAATCACTGTTTTATGAAAACTTCCTTGGCATCAGGGATACAAAGCAGTTTTAAAATTTATTCTCAAGGTTATACTTTACAATTCGATACTGATAATCGAATTTTAATGACTTCTAAGGGCAAATATATATATATATATATATATATATATATATATAATGTATATATAGATAATATTAATATAAATTATATT
>JAODAH020034461.1:0-33289 GCA_027574865.2 Coproporus ventriculus | reverse complement strand
TCGGATTAAATTAAAGACTCGCCGGACACCTGGGAAGCGGAAGGTCGTGAGTTCGAGACACGCAGGGAGTAGATTCTTTATCTTGGACCTGCAGAAAGTGTCTGTCTGATAAAAAAAAAACAGAAAATACGATTTTTTATAAATTATTTTTTTGCAATAATGTTCTAGATGGATACGTTATGTTATCCGTAATCCACCCAATAGCTAGACAATGAAGCTTGTTGTTGATGTATGCCAACCTATAAAAATAAAATGAATCCCGTAACCATTTGAATGTAATTTAAAATGTTAGCAGAGCGGTGGCCTTTCTTATTTGGTCTATTTTCAAGTTCGTTTTGATAATACTATAAAGCATTCTCAACTGGTGTTTTATAAATTCGTATCAATAAAAATAAATGAAAGACTTTTCTTGTCATAGATCTCTAGAAATCTTTTAGAAGAGAAGCTTAAAAAATTCGAAGATTGAAAATGACAGTAGCGAGCATGTCCATCAACAAAATTGGTTACATTTTTGATTGCGCTCAATAAAACTGCTAAGATATCTGTGGACAAAATCATTGATGTTTTTTATCTGATAAAAAATAGATCAAAATTTAATGGTAGTTTGAAAAGTAGATTCAACTTGTTTGCACTTTTATTGATTCATAGATACATAATTGGCACTGTTGAAAAAAATATATTTCATATCAGAATAATTACAATAAAAACAAATGGAATAATACTTATATAACAAAGTCTTAAACAATATATTTATGTTTGCTTTTATACGCCACACGAACACACTAAAAACGTTCCGAACGTTTTTGTAATCTGTTTTTTAATTTTTTTTTTATTTTTCGAGAGAGAGCGTCTTCGATTATCAAAGTAGATTTAGATCACAACACATACAATATGTCAATGAACGCACCATCATACAAATGGTAGTATGGGGATCATCACTTTTTATCATCTAGTTTCCCTTTATCTAATGATGACGTCACTAACATTGGCTGTCCTTGCGCATTCTGATTTGGATAAACTTTTTCCAAATGTTTCAAAGATTCACTTAGGAAATTTTGGATTGCGGTTAAAGCTGCTACAATTGCCGGGCTACCAAATCCATGTGATATCAGTGAAAAATGCGTAAGGTGTCTTTGTATTGATGGGTCCAATAAAATCTGTGGCCTAGTATTGCACAATGGTGACCGATCTTGATTTAATAAATCCATTAATTCTTTTGTTACTTGTTTAGTAGCTTGGAGGAGCTCTTTGCGTCTCATCGATTCTCCATGCTGCCGTAATAAATATTCTGCTACTTGGCGTGCAGGAAATTCGGTTTCGCAAACATAACCGAAATCTCTGGCCAAATGTATGGCTTCGCCTTCTACTAATGAGGTGAGGAGGGTTACATTCGCGGCTTTTCTTCTGCCTGCTGGGAGGTTCAGACCAATTTTTTCTAGTTTTTCTCTAAGGATCCGACCACCGTTCTTGCTCTTCGCTCTTCGAAGAACACCACCAAGAAGAGATGCATTCAAACATTCAGGAGGCGACAATCGACGTTGGACTTCGCCTACTGTCACTTTGTACTTTGAGGTTGAGGAGAGTAACGATAAACGACCAGGGACTGAGCAAAACACATCACTAGGAGACACCATTGATCCTCCGGTATGGTCCTTTCCTTTTATGCCTGCAACAATAAAAAAAAAATCATTAGTAAAATAGATAAACACCAAAAATTAAAGATTTTTATTGAACCACAAACAAATATTAAAGAACGATGTTTGAGCTTCAATTTTTCAAGTTCAAAAGTTTTTTGATTTGCAAATGTTCAAAATTTTGAAATTTCCTTTGATTTTTAATTCTTTCCATTCTTCGACATGTTTAACCTATTCTTTTTTCAACCTTTGACCGCTGTAACAGCAGATCACTGGTCGAGAGCTTGCTTCTCATTCGAGAATTCGTGGGTTCGAACTACAATCACGCTTGAATTTTTTCAGTGAATTTGTGGTCGGTATTCACTCCTGTTTCCATTCCATGTTTGGCTTCTTTCAGTTAAAATTATACAAAATAATTATTAATTTAAGAAAAAAATTAAAAAGTCGATGAAGAATTGGAAAATTGAAAATTTGAAAGTGGAAAAATTACAACATAACTAATAAGAATGTTCTTTTCTGAGTTCATTTAAAACAGGTCGGTATGTTGCATCTGCATTTTTAAAATATTTTAGATAATCAGGTTTGCGATTTGCATAATTGTAATTACAACAATTTAATTATATTTTACCTTATCAAGATTTTTAACCTCATTATTTAGTAATTTTATATGTCATAATATTAATAAAGATTATAATATTAATTGATTTATGATGACTGAAGTTTTCAAAGAATTTACATAGATTTTTATCAAAATTAATTAACACAAAACCCTTGCGGTTTCGAAATTCCTTTAATTTGCTATAAAAAATTTTTAATAAATTTCTAAATAATATTGAAAATATAATGAGACAAAAATGGCATATATATAAATTTCTGTCAAGAAAAATTGATTATCAGATAAATACTTTAGGTATTTTTTATTTCGGGTTAATTTACGGACGATTTCGGAAAAAAAAGTTTTATTTTTTAATTTTATCGTAATAAAATCAATTTTCAGCAAATAAGTATTAATATTTTTCTTGTAACTACCTATGAAATATATTCAAGTTGGCATCGTAGGTGACGTCATGCGCAGGACGGACGTGTTTTCGTATGCTGCTCTAGTTTTGTACACCGCGATTTAAATTATGAATCCAATGCCAACTTGATTTGTGTTTTGAAATGTTAACGATTTTTTTTATGTTTTCGAATACTAGATAATTATCTGTGTATGGCAGAAGAAAAAGTCGGTATATATCAAAGAAACAAATATATTTCATTGCACTTATAATTAATTAATTGTTTTGTTAAACGAACGAAGTGATAATAATTAAATTTTTTAATTTATTTATTCTCTTAAAGATGCAAAAGTATTTTTTGTCATTACATCGAGATACACATCTTCAAATTTTTGTTTATTCATCAATTTAGGCGCTTGAATGTAATTCAACGGTAAATACGCGAAAATGACTCACAATCCCGATGATTTCCGACAAAAATTATTAACAAATGAGATCCTTAAATACCCAAACGAAATATAATTTACATTCTTCACATATCGTTTTCTTTTTAGCAGTTAATTTTAAATTAGAAATAAATCAAATTTGATACCATTGTTATACCTGCTTATGAAACAAATCTAATTTGGTAAAAAAAAGAATAAATAAATTTAAAGTGATTGAAAGAAAACAAAAAATATATACATATATATAAAATTATGCATGATAAAAATAACAATAGGCTATTTAGGCGCATGTAGTAAGAGAACGTGAATGCCGAAACTCTAATTTGAAAAATATTTTAGAAAGTGTTCAAAGTTAAAATGTAATTTTCGAACCGGTAATTGTTTATTAGAATTATACTCTATCATTAACATTACGAAATAGTAATGTTTATTATCTATTGGGGATCAGTGCGCGTTAGCGGACTTATATTTCTCTCTCACTTTAAAACTACTACGATTATAATCATGTTGTTTACAAGTTGTTTATTAGTTCTCTCTTTCTATTCAGGATAACATATGTGTGTACTAAATTAAAATAGGGTTGATTAAAGTAATTTTTTTTAAGTTTTTCCTAATTTTCTTATTGAGAAAAATATAATAATTAACAATTTAGTAAAACAGTTCTTAATCATTTCGACAACTGTAAGAAATTAATAAAAGATTTATGAAATTTGCTCTAGTTTTCCTAAGATTGGTCGCGAAAACTGCAAAAATTTATAAAAAAATTTTTTTCTACTTTGCAATCATAAATACTATTCTGGCATATCGATTCTTTAGTTTTACTGTTTCTAGATTCTTTCGATTTTCCATATTTTCTAGTTTTCGGTTTGTTTAAACAAAATAGAAAATTTGATATTTAATAATTTTTTTAAATTGTTTATTTTTAATATTTTAAAAGTTGTATTTAGTACTTACTTTTGAGTAGAGGTAGATCGGATATGAAGCCGGTGTTATCATCAATGCCACCTTGAGCTTCCTCCACAGCTTGTCCAAGAGCTTGGTGAAGGGATAGGGGATCGTCATGAGGTCGCTGGGGTATTCCATAATCTGGCCTACCACCTGGGGCACCGCTATATGGAAAACTAGCCCCATGTCCAAGTTGACTCTGGAAAGTAAATAATTTTAGTTTAATTAAGAGGGCATTTTGGGTATGTTGCGTGTCGTAACTAAACATAAGTGCATAGAAGATGATAAGGAGGCGAGCTTGACATATTTGCGATGTCTTGACATAGTTGCAGCAGCGAATACTTCTCTCAGAGAATGTAAGATATTCGTCCATACACCCCCTTGCTATCGTTCTCCGATATTATTCCCAAGAAATGCACGCGTCCGCGAGTAGATAAGCGCGCCCTAAATATTCCCCTTGATGTACTACAATAAGGGTAGGGAACATCATAAACTCATAAAAAACTATCAATAGTTTGCATATACGTACATTCATATTTTACGAACTTTGCCATAATCAAGTTTCAGTTTGGAAATAAATAAATAAATAAGTTCAAAACTTTAACAACAATAAACATAGCAGTGTTCAAATAAATATAATGTGCAAAATTCAGTTTTAATACTTGATATGGATTAGGTAAAAAAATTAGACAGCAAATGGGACATAAAACTACAATTTATTAGGCCAACGTATCGCTTCCTTCAGATGAAAGCTTCATCAGGGCCACAAGTTATGGAATACATATCGAAGGAAGAGAAACGTTGGCCTAATAAATTTTTGTTTTTATGTCCTATCTCCAAAAAAATTTTACGACCTTCTTGGCTCTTCATCGCTTGCTATTTTTGCGCAATATACCGCTGCGGGGCCTTTTTCACAACTTGCGCGGGTTCATGTGCAACCTTACACGCTGCACACCTCTCGGGCTAGCTCTGACCGTATATTTTCCCATATTTAAGGGTTGTTAACAGAGCTAGCCTGAACAATAGCGGGGTCCGGTGCAAAGTTGGCTGGCGGAGCCTCCAAAGAAAAAATCGATGACATTTTTTTTTTTATTCTGGATATTCACCGCCGAAGCGCCCTTGTGCATCGTTTCCATGGGATCTTTCTAGTGCGTGGCTCTGTGCACACTCAAAATTTCTTTGTGGCCTATTTATCTATGCTTAATATAACGTCACGGGCTCTTTTCTTTATCGTTTATATAGCGCCCATCAAGCGTGGAGCCGTTTGCAGTCGTACACATTGCACACCTGTAGACCAGTTCTGATCCTAACAACATTTTATATATTTTCACTTAAATTTTCAGATTCTTCAGTCTATTTTCTCTAATTTCTTGTAAATTAATTTTAATTTTGAGAAAAGTAAGTTTTCTTTCAATTTTTTGTCAAAAGTTTTGTGATATCTGGTAAAACTTTTCAATAATTTCAAAAATTTTTGGTTTTAATAAAAAGCTCATAATTTATGAGTTACAGAAAATTTTATTTATTTATTTCTATTACAATTGTTTCGCCTTTCATAAAAATTAGCATGATACATATAAAAACTTTTAAAAACAAATTTCTTTTTAAAAAAGTTTTTTCATTTTTAAGTTTTGTATCAAACAATTAAAACTTTCAAATAAAGCAATAATTGTCAATATTTAAACATTAGTCACTTTTGTTTGATGATGACATTTATGACGTCCAACGGATTTTATTTTATACAATCTATAGATGATAAACTTTAATTATTGTGGCACAGTAATAAAAAAATATATCAATAATGCTAAGATCCAATATTTTTGGGTAACTTTTATGAATTTCTATTGAAATTTAAAAAAACTTTTGTCAAAAACCATTGATTAAATTACTTTAAACTGAATTTATTTCATATCAAATCAATGGAATTTTACCAAATGAAATAATCATACCATAAAAAGCAATTTAAAATTCATATTTGTATATATAACATATATATTATGATAAAAATAATGTTGCACTCAATACCCAATTAAATAAATTTATGTCCTTTTAAAATAATAAAAAATTTATTTAAATTAATTCTATCAAATTGTTAATTTATTCCAATTAATGAGAAAATGATCTGATATTGGATAATCGTATCTGTTCTGTTCATTGATAACATGAATTTTTCACAAAAATTAAATTTTTATTCGGTTATGCAAATTTCTAATCCACTTGGTGGTTATTTATATTTACACTATCTCATCTTGATCTTTTATATCAACGAGTTTGGTGATTCGTTGTGACATTTCCTGATGAAATGTAGAATTAAGAACAGGTTGTTTTTATCAAACGTTATTATCAAAAAATCTTTTTCATCTATGACCATAAACAAATCATTAGTTTACAAAAGGTGAATCAATATAATTTTTTTTTTAACATCGACGGCTAAGGTCGTTAGATCAATATAATTACATATATCTGAATCTAATTGGAAATGTAGTATTTTTAAATAAACCGCAATAATTATAAAACGTTCTGATAATTATAAAGCCCAATTAGGTTTAATTAAGAATATTTTGGAATTTAAATCCATCTCAAATTGTTTGAGATTCTAAATGAATTGCATTGCAAATATTTTTCTATCCAAATAAATTCAGCTTATTTTTATATCAAATGTAGATTAACTTCACGCGAAAAAGTCTAAATCACCCAGATCAAGATTTAAGAAAAAATGTTACTTTTTTCGAAATAACACGGGCATGATAATTAGCCAAAACGATTTTTTCCTCCTTTAAAACTTTAGAGAGCTAGGCAATCAAAAAACTTTTAATTACATCTCATAAAATTCATAATTTTTAAAACGAATTATGTTTTCAAAAAAATTTTAAATTTCATATCACTTCCAACTATTTTAATAACTTATCCTGTCTTTAAGAAAATAAGGGAAATGATTTTTTTTTTAAGTATTCTTGGGTTAAAATATATTAAAATTCTACATAATTTTCGATTTATAAATGCATTACGCAGATCGTATCATTTAGGTTTCAGTTTTGCAATGTTATTATAATGCAAAAGTTTATTAGACCATGACAGATGACTGACGTGAAACAAGATAAAACGTTTTCATTATCTTATCGTATGAATTTCTTGTGGAAATACCTGTATCCACGTGCGGATTAAAATGTTTCTTGTTGTAGTGCAAACATTAAGAATTTGATTCCATTCATTTTTTCTATATATGTATTATTTATTAATTATTAAATATTTATCATATCCTCATCCAGAAATCTTACAATTGAATCAATTTTATTATTGAATTCAATTTCTTTTATTGTCGCTTTGAAAATTTTTTATTGTATAAAATTTTTTTTAAAACCCCCAAAAGGGTTTCATAATAGCCTAATTATGGCACCTGATTTTTTACGTTTCGGTGTCGGTATTAAATTTATTTATGCAATTTATTATATAAAATATTATTAAATACTTAGAAAAATATTGATATTCAAAGGAAATATGTGAGAATATATAAAAATTTATTAAAAGAAACTTTAATTTGAAATATTAAATCGACAATATGAAAAATGAATACTTATCTACTAGCAATAAAAGAAATTCATAACAAACCGGATACGAAACAAAAAAATGTTTAGAATTAAAATTAAAATGAATAAATCATGTGTATTTTAAAAATTGATAGATCCTTTTTTAAATTGGTGCTAATCTACAACAAGTACAACTAGTAAGTTGGTGCGGTTCTTTATGTTCTACATTTTAAATTGAAATAAATTTTTATAAATCATTTGATATATGGCCAGGTGTTATTAAGATGAATAAATTGAGTTTGAACGAGCCTTATTCTTTGTTGTGAATTACACACTTGAGCTTTTTCAATGTTTCATAATGTGACGCAGCATTTTAGTAACTACTTGATGGTAAAATTTAAAACTGATTATTTTGTCGACTTGTTAATAGAAAATGTAATATTTATTTATGTATTTAACTTAAATAAGGGCTTAGCAAACAAAATGGATTTGTTAGAAAATATATTTTTTAAGACCCCTCACCCACCTGCGGTATGAAGTCGCATGTGTGCACAATTCAATTAAAAACAATTTGATTCATTTCTACGACTAATAAATCGCGCAATTGCAAATCGCAAGTGTGAGATACGATGGTCTTAGGAATTATCCTACAATATATATTTATATAATAATAAAACATATTTTTGAAAAATGTTCTGAAAGAATTAACGTTTGTAAAAATGTTATTTATAATATATTTGCCATATACAAAAGAATTTCGGGATTTGCCAAGATACCTTTTTAAATCCCAAGCGATTTTTGGACTTTCCAACAATTTTTTACTTGACATTATCTTTCTGGAGGAAGCTTCAGTTTTGATTAAAAATCCATGAAGAGGAAAATATGCTCACATGCCACCAAGTGGTATGATTGATATATAACATAAGATAAGGAAACAACGTTTATGGTATTGATTCTAGTTAGTTATTGTTTTATCTACGCTACTGAGACCTTTCTTATTTTCCTTCTTGCTGTTATGACTTCAAAAATTCTAAATTTTTGAATTCTTTACAGTTACAAGATATTTTTTAAGATAAATTTTGTTGTACTTACTACATGGGTATGATTTGGATCACCTTCCCGCCTTAGACCCAACTGATTGTAATGATGTAAACCTGATAAACCACCATAAGGATCTGTCAGATATTCGAGATGTTGTTGAGGTGGTGGGCTAGGCGGATGATGAAATGGAGGCGGGAAGTACGGTGGTTGAAAATCTGGCTGGGGTAACTGATGTTGCATTGCGGATCCGTGGTGGACGGAGCCTCGATGGTGTGCTCCTGATCCACCGGCTCCGTAACCCGGGGAGCTCCCACTTAAGGCCAGAGAGCCGTGGCCGCCTGCTGTCAGGCGTTCCTGAAAAAAAAAATTAAAATTAATTGCTAAAATCTTTAAATAAAAAGATATGAAGTCCAGCGAAAAACTTATTCAAAATATTTTTTTATTTACTTTGCAATAACACCTTCCTTTTTCTCTCATCTTCAAATCTAATAGGGATACTAAAACCGTTTCTGATTAAAACTTTAAATATCACCTTGCACATTGTTGTTTGATGAAACGTGATTAAGTAATGTCAACAAGTTTAGTGATCAAAATATCAAAGCTCTCTTATATTTTTATTTTTCCAAAAATACGAACAAATCTAGTAGGGTTCTGTAATTTAATTGCTTGATGAAAATTTTAAAGATTTAATATATACATCAAGATATCTCCAATATTGGTTTCTTTTTGGGCCACATTCAAATCTTAGAATTGTTTGATAGATTGAGGATTACATATCTCTGCTCTACTCTGTAGGCATTTTCTAAGAGTTCAAATATATAAATTTGATGATCCTTTCCGTTGTAAAAAAAAATGATGCTTTATTCCTTAACGATATTTATATTCGAGATCTACTAAGTGCTATTTGCAATTTTAAGCCTAATTTCTGAAATTATTAATTCATCTGAAATAATAGTCGCAGATTTCACTTAAATTAATATGTTTCCGTAAAAGGGCAAATACCAATTATTAAGATTTTCGAAATTAAAGAAAAACGTCAATTAAAAATAATTATTAAGTTTTAATAAGGAAAATTATTACTGTAATGTTTTCAAAATTATTTCTAGCAAATTTTACATGTAAATACAACCAAAACTACAAATATGAATAAATCATTCTACTTAATAAACCATTTAATCTTATCGCATATTTCAACTCATTATTTATTTATTTATTATATCATATTTATGGTGGTGATTTAATTTTTTTTTTTTTTTACTGAAACATTTAAATATTGAAGATTTCTTTATAACAGTTTTAATAATATACAAAAATCTTCAGAAGCAAAATTTTGGTGAAATTATAATTTTCTCAAGGGAAAGATGATTAGAGTAGGTACTAGTGCAATAATGGCTTAATTATTTATTGTGAACCCTTTGCGTATAATGCACATTTGCATTAGATTTTTTTTAATTCTTTGAATTAGCAGTATCAACTCAATAATACCTTGAAAAAATTTGTTTTAGTCAATATTGGTCACAAAAGATCACTCACACACTAAAAAAGTTTTTGCACAAACAATCCGCCGCGTCCATTGTAACATCCGTCGGATATGAATAGCGCGCGCGGTTCCTGCCAAAAATATTAGAGCAGAACAAGAAGTCAATCAACAGTCGCCACCTCAAGTCATAGAGTGAAGCATGATAAAGTGACTATGGGGCCTGCCTGAAGCCAGAAACACGTGGAGCGAATCAGACCGATCCTCGCCGAAATCATCCTCGTGCGCGCGTCGCGGCGCATCCTACTCCGAAAAATTAAATAGAAACAACTCGAGCATGTAATCTTCGTTTAAATTACGCATTGCGTGCCTCGGTTAATTTACGATTTTCTAGGGTGGGAGGACCGGTAAACAGTTATTTCCGGTAAAGTCCCATTGGATGGAAGTCCATTAGTAAGCGATTTCAAGGGTGCTTAACCGTCTGTGACACGTTGATTTTCACCCAATCCCCCCCTTCAAAAAACTTTCTAATTACAAGAACTATATTTGGCGGTAATTATTATTTCATTTCACATCATCTGAATCCATTTAATGTTAATGCGAGTACGGCGGCTGCTCAATCTAAGCCTCCATTCGACTCTGACTAATTATAATATATGACTTCATCATGATAATTAATCGAGTTTCACCTATTTTAGTAAGTATAACGATTTATTTACGTACGGTATTTTTCATTTTCAAATTTTATATTTGAATATGTAAATGAGAAGTCGATTCTACGGGCAGTTCGAAATGTTTATTTAAAAATGATCACAATAGATTTATCAATGGTCCCGTTCGGTTTATAAATTTCTTATTTGCGAATCGACAATTTAATATTTTTATTAAACGAAAAGTTACAAATCGTGTCAAAACTTTCGAACAATTTGCACATCGGTTAAACGTGATTCATACTTGTTTACCCAACTCGCATCTCTTAAGAGATCAATACATACTCAGTTTTATTTTTTATCGAACACCTGCTATTTATAAACTAAAAATAAACTTAAAGAAAACAAAGGTGGGTAATCAAGACACAAAGTTGAAGGAACAATTAAAACAACTTTGAAGCACGTTGAAACTGAAATGACATAAAGCAGAAAAATTTTAACATAGTAGCAGAAGAAGAAAAACTGTTAAAGGCTTTGGATGATGTGAACAAAATGTAATGTTCTGTAAGAAACAGTTGAAGAGAATTAATTGCACGATATCTATAGTATGTTTTTTATGAGACACGATTCCTGAAAGCTGATGGAATTATGCGATGTAATTAGTTGTTTGAACCCCTAAATTTCTGTAGAAATACTTCACAGTTTTTAGACCGAGAGCTGGTGATATATTGACCTGAAATTTTGAAATTGCCTTCCCCAATTGTCACAACGAGAAACCAAAAATAGAATTTTCACATACCAGATCAATGACAGCAATGCAAACACAATAATTGGGTACACATATTTTGTACAATGCTTTATAATTATAAATAAAGAAATGGACGGTCTTCTATATTTAACGTTGCATGAACGATTCATGTAGAATGGTTGGCTGGGACATTCTGTAAAATGAGGTGGTAGAAGACTTGTTAAATAAAATTTTTCTTTTGAAAATCTGTTTGGATTTTGGGTTCAGCTATTTTGTCTACACAAATTTAAACCGTTTTCAATCCCACAGTTTCTTAACCTGAAATTTCATAAAAAGTTAAAATTATATTAAAATTAAGCATCGAACGGTTAATAAAATTTACATACAGAATAATAATTTTATATATTATCAATTAAAACAAAAAAAAAAAATAATAATAATAAAAAACTAAATGCACACCTAGCAAGAGGAAGTTCCAAATTATATGTAGCCGGGTAAAATGTTTATAAACCAATTTCGAGAAAAAAGTGGTATATAATTAAACGCTATACATTTCGGAAATTGTAACTGATTGGCCAAGAGACCGTTCGGTCGCTTCGAATAAATTATTACAAAATAATTTTCGATGAACAAGTTTTCTAAGATAAAAATGAAGTGGCCGAGTTGTGCCGTGCAGTAGCAATCTACAACATTTCCGTATCTAATAACAAGCATCTACTCGTTATTAACTCCAAACTGATTAGGATCATGTAACCCAATTAAGTTTGGTTCTTAACTGCAAACTATTTGGAATTTTGATTGTTTTTGGATTGGCCGAGCGAAGTGAGTGGCTTTTGTTTGGTTGTCTCTTTTATTGAAGGAGACCTCCATGTCCACTTGACGTTATAATAACAGGTGTCGGTCAAGGTGGCCCACGTGAGAGAGGTCGTAACACGTGTGGGCTTCTTAATACACTTCCTTTCATTCTTTTTTTTTCTGTAAATTGTGGGGGTGAGGAGGTATTTCGTATGAAACAATTTAGATGAGAATGGCTACTGGATGCTGTGTAGACTCGAAGGGAAAAATAAAAACAAACACCGCGCGCGGTTTTCACAATTGTGTTGGGTAGAGGAGTGAGGGGGAAGTTGAGCGCGCGCTCTTGACTTGGGGCAGGTTGCCTCCAGCGAAGGAATGCCGTCAGGCTAGTGCACGCCCTGAGATCATGTCCCCCTCTTATTATACAGTTTCTATATGTGTTTGAATTTGTTACTTACAGAAAGTTTAGATTCATTTCCCCTCCGCACCTTCAAATCACATATAACTGTTATATATCTTAAGTTATTGCCGTTTATCTTTGATAAAGTAGGTGTGTTAAGGTATAATTGCATTTGTTGGGTGCTGTGGAATACAACGATCGCGCTTCTCGCTGATATTTATGAGGAATTATATTTTTGCTATGTTTGAGATTGGTTCTGTGGGTAGGAACGTGCTGTCTTATTATTTTCATCATTATTTCTTTGATCAAATTATTTATAAGAACTAGTAGAAATGAGAAGTTTTTTGTTGGATTTATAATAGAAAATATTTTCTAAATTGAAATGTTAAACTGGGATCTGAGGGTATGTCAAAAAAAAAAAAATTAAGAACTTAATAAGAAGAAATATCCGCACCCAAGTTTGCATGAATCTCGTAGTGAATCTTCAACTTGTTATAAATTCCAGTTGGCCGGAGGTACTAGCTTCAGGGTAAATGATGCCAGTAGCAAGTCTCGTGCCTCTGTATACTGGGTGTATGCTTGTTCTATGCCCTGAGGCTATGCGTGTAGCTTTTGCCCCGCTTCATGTGCCTTCCGGGGTACCTCATGCCAACCAAATTACTATGCTACCTGTAGTAGTACCAAGCACACACCATACATCATCTTATCACTGACTTACTACTCCGACCAGAACATCTCAGTATCAATCATTTTCACGTAAAAGTACCTCCATTTGGCCTTGCGTAACAGATGCACGACTCTATAATTTATTGTCTTCTATTATAACAACTTTAATTACAAGTAATTCGAGTTATAAATTATTAGGTTGGTTAGTTTGATGGGGAGTAGCTACCGAAAATTACCCAAAAAGCCCCCTCATCTAAATTCCACCTCTTAACATTCTTTTTCTTCATTAAATTGTTGGTTAATAGCTGTTCTTTTCGAGTACTGTATTTAATAATGTTGTTTATGCGAATGGGTTGCACGCTCGCAGATATACCAATATTATTTATATTTATTTGCTTAAACTTTACGACGCAACTGTGTTTTGTATAAAGATGTTTAGGAGTGTCAACCGTACACATATTTCTCACAAATGTCCGGCTATAAAATATAATTGAGGCAAAACACCTGCGGATCAATACACATTATGTACATATTAAAATTTATTTATGTAATCAGAGTAAGATGGTTGCTTCTTTACTTCCAAAAATTTATGATTAATCCTAAGATAGATTACCAACATTAATATTATTTATGTTGCCATTTTATACAATTTATATGGATTTTATGGAAATTTTCTGAATAGAAATTTAATAAAACAAATTTTTTTTTTGCTAAATTTTCACCGAAGATCGGTGCATAAGTTTCGTTGAAAAATTCCATTCATAATAAAAAATAATTAACAGCTTAAAATAAAATTGTTGACGATTAATGAGTTGATTGAAAACGAAGTGTTAAATTTTTCTTAGTATTTCCAAGAAGATAGAAATTAAAGTTCACGTACCTACTAATGAAATAATGGTAAGGTAAAATAAAAACTTTTAATCGCCAAGTTACGCAATGCATGTTGAACATTTGGTTAATTGTTATTTTATCTCTTGAAAAGATTTTGTAATCATTGAGCGAATTAATCGGCACGCATCGACCGTGAATTGTCCAAATACATCAGCCAAAGATTATAAAAGTTAATTTTTATGTGAATAACTTATTTTATAGTCCCTCCGAAAAATGGTAATTACCACACGGACACGCCACGAGTGGCACAAAAAAATACACAACAAAAAAATAAACCGGAGTGGATTCACGGTATAAAATAATTAAAAGATTTATTAACGAAAATTTATTGCTTTTTTAAGAAACTATTATGTTGCTTTGATGATGGAGGGGGTGCAAGCAAACAAGCACTGCCTATCATGTTTTTAATGGTTCTAGGTTCGGCCGTTTATTATACCAAATAAAATAGAAATATCGCCCATTTTTTTTTATTCCACTCAAATTAATATTAGCCATAATAATAAAGATATACTGAATCGTTTTATAATTGCTGCATAAAAACTATATTATTATTATTTTGTAAGGTTATTTGATGGCTAATCATAAATTATTTCAGGACTTTATTATTTTCAGATTAGAACTTATTAGGTTTATCGTTTATAAAAAGAATATTGATGGACGACCATGTTGAAATTATATTATGCCATATAAATTTTAGTGTAAACAAACATTTTGAATGCTGCCATCTAAATTTTGTACTTTTAGATTTTCGTTTTTTATTATGAAGATTAGATATAATAATTCTTACACGTGTCTAAGCTTTGATTAACATCTTAAAGATCCTAGAATTGAATAATTTAAATGACATGAAATTGTTTTATGTATTTAGATGAGTCATCGCATATGTAACGTTTATCTAAGGAAATTATAGAGAATACAGAAAAAATAAATAAATAAAATGTGAAAATTTTAAAATATGCTAGAATACCTATAAGAAATTTAAAAAATATTCAAAATCAAATTCCAATATTTAAGAAAATCATTTCCTTAAGTGTAATTTAATTTTTAAGTATTAAGTTGCGGATAACAAGCTTCCAGCTCCAGCGGGATTCGAACCCATGTCACTCAATTTCGTGTAGAGTGCCATGACAGCTTACAAAATGTTGAGTGACGTGAATTCAAATCCCACTGGAACTGGAAACTTTTTATTCATAATTTAATTGTTAAAAAATAGGAATTTTTAAGAAAAAAAAAACAGCTTTCCAGATTTTCTGCACATGTGTTAACAGATAATGGAAAAAATCAAGCAACATCAGATTCCTTGGAAAATTTCACTTCGGTGATGTGGTTTCAAATTTTCATAAAATTTAATGTTCATATAAAAAGTATGAGCTAAACGAAGATTTTCGACCCCCTCCCCCATTTTTTTAATTTGGGTTGGAATACCCCTAAATTGTTTTTGTTATTAATGTATAACATAAAATTTTTATAAATTAGGCTATCAATTAATACAATAATCACATTTATTCAAACAATAAATAATAATTATTTAAACAATAACCCCTAATTAGACAGTTTTATTCATTTAAATTACATATATTGTACAGCAATAAAAATTTTTTGTCGGATAATTTTCGCCTTGATCTCTGACATTTTGTAAAGTATTCGTGCAACGAATAATGTTTTTACTATTATGTCTATAATATTATATTGCACATAACTTAATGATTGTCTCGTTTTGGAATAGAAATTTTTATTTGCGTTGTTTAATACAATGTGATACAAAATAAATTATCTATTAAAAGTTAATCCTGAATGCATATCTGTTGCTATTATAAATCTAGAAGTACAGAAAGTAATGATGCCGGATTAGGGAGTGGTGAACATAAATCAATATTATACATTTTTGGGATATTTCAAAAATTTAGTGATATTGAAAACAAAATTTAAAAAAAATATTATTTTTATTATTATCAAAGGGTATTTAGTAACTAACATCATTATGTGCAAAAAAAGAAACTGTTGCACTAAAAAAATACTAAATTAAAATGATAAATTCCATTTGTGTTTCTAATTTTTGAAAAATATCAAAGCTAAAATGGCAAATATTGTTTAAATAAAAAAAAATTTGTGCTTTAATTTTTTTTTGTTTTAAATTGGTGAGTTAAAGGATGATTTTCAAGATCTCCACTTGTTTATGAAATGGTGCAGGTGCCGGGTTGTAAGGACTTGAAAATATTAAACGCAATAATTGTCATGACCTTAAATAGTTAATGAAAAATAGTATTTTGTGTAATAAATTACAAAATGGGATTAAGATTAATTTTGATACAGAATAATACGATCTTCCTGATCATTTATAATGAATTATATGTCCGTCTCTTTTAAAACAACATCAACGTTGTATAAAAATTCTAACACCGAAACGTAAAAAAGTCGGATGCCGTAATAAGGGTATTATGAAACCCGTTTAGGTTTCATAATGAGTGTGTTGTTATTGAAAGTAGAAAAAAAGCTTATAATATTAAGTTACCCAAATGCCAATCAAATCATTCAATTTGGGTAAGCTGTTTTTGATTGTAGTGTCAAGTATTTTGAGAAAATGATTAATATTTTTACTGGTTAAGTTTATCATGAACTTTCATTCAGAGTTTCCAATGAAAGAAATAACTTACTTTATAAAAATATTAATACTGACAAGTACATTAAAGAATATAATTAAAATTCTTTTTGGCATTTTGTAAAATAATTAAAGGTTGTCACATAATGGAAGGTAATTGCGATTGGGGTCCGCAAATTATGTAAACATTTTATGCACATTTTCCAGAAAAGGTATAATTACATGATGCAATCGTTGCCCACATTTTTTTTCATCCGTCGATGATTTAAATGTTATTTAGATTTCGAAGGAATCTCAGAAATATTAAATTGGGCAATTATTTGTGTTTGTAAAAATTTGCATAACACATTAATTGACAGTTGGATGTAGTTTAATTATACGTGTGTTCTCGGAATGATTTTATTTTGTAGCTCATTTGTTAATTTAGACCAATAAGTAGGAATCATTTTTATTTTGACGAGTCACGTTTTTCTAATATTGTTTTTCTTGTTTATTTAAAAATATTACATTATGATTACAACAATTTAATTACCCGCAATCATATTTCAAAACGGATTTTTTTATATTATCAAATTATTATTAAGAGTAAATTGGAATAAATATAAAATGTCGTCATCAAGTAAAATCAGGTGAACCAACACAAATATACTTCCGGTATGAAGCTATAATCTTGGAATTTAAACCGCGCGGGTAGTTTAAAGTTATTAACATGATCACGAAATGTTGCAACAAATTTGAAGTTTTAAAATTTTTTGTTCTGAAAATGCTGAAATTATCTGCCAAAATCACAGTCAAAATTAAATTTGGATAAATTAATATATTTTAGCCATGTGCGGATGTGATCTTAAGTTGCAGCAATGGCATGCAATGGAAATTGTACTGAATAAAGCATGTAGGTAGTCAAAACTCGCATATAAATGCTTTATAAGTAAAGCTGGCCATAGGCGCTAAATTTTGCTTTACAACATGCACGTAAAGTTTCAACGCATGTTCGCGTGTGGACTAACTTTAAAGACTGACAAAAATATCTATGCCGACCATAGACGTTGTGGTTTCTTTTAAAACTAGCGTGTTCGTGTGTGGGTAAAACTTCTTCAATGTTCATAACTCCGAACGTACATGTTGTAGAAAAAGATTTAGCATCTGTATCCAGCTTAACACAAAATAAATTTTTGCACACGACATTCCTTGTGTAATATGATACATCGTGCAAATTAATTTTCAAAAATAATAATATTTTAAATCTACCTGTATCATATGCAGATATAGGTATACATTAACTGTTTGAAGCCATACATCTATCTTTATCTTAAAATAGAATTAACAATCTTATAAATTGTTTATATATATTTAAAGTATGTAATTGCTATATTTTATTCAGTACAATTTCCATCGCACGCCATTTCTGCAAGATGACGTCACATCTGCACATGGTTGCCAGCTTCATTCATTTCTCTCCGTTTGTAAAACGGCAAACAGAAATAAATTTAATTTTGACTGTGACTCTGACAGATAATTTCAGCATTTTCAAAACAAATAATAAGAAGCTTCAAATTTGTTACAACACCGCATGTATTGGTCATCAACTTTAAAGTACCCGCACGATTTAAATTCTAACACTATAATTTCATACCGGAAGTGTATTTACGTTGGTGCACCTGATTTTGTTTGATGACGACATTTATGACGAGTAATGGAAATTGTACTAAATAAACAATAACTAAAATTTGTATAAATAATATAGTCTTAAATAAATTATCTTAGAAAATTTAAATTAGAAAAAAATAAAGATGAAATAAATGAGTAATGAAAATCATAGAATAATTTGATTTATTTTACGCCAGGAAATGTATTTATTGATGAAAGAAAAATTTGAAAATTCCGACTTATTAGCCGAAGATAAAACATAAATTTTTAAATCAAATCACTGTAAATATTTCTGCATTTTTCAACGAAAATTTATTTCGTATTATAATTGTGAGAATTTTAAATTCTATTTAGTCTCAAAAAAGAATCAAAATATTTTTGGTTTTTGTCCGATTTTATTGCTGGTGGATTTGTTGTAGAAAATAAATGAGGCTGTTTAAAAGTCAATAAATGCCACAGGTGAATGCACAGGTAGAGAAGTTGTGGTTATTATATGTGTGTGTGTTGAGAGACAGGAATGTACCCTGCGGGAGGGTTTCCTAGTTTACCCGGGGCAGATCTACCTGTTAGCACGGCTTGGGTTAGCCGCGTGACCCACCGTCGCACATCTCAGAGCATGTCGGTTGGATGCGCGCGGACACACAACTTTTCGCACTTTTAAAAAACAGAGAAATAGAAAAGGAATTATAAAAACAGCCGAACGTACTTCATCGTCGTTGTCTTCACCCCCTGTACCGCCATTCTCTTGCGGATGGTCATCTTCCATTAAAACAAAAGCCACATCGTTATTGTTTGTGTTTTTTCCATTAATATCGGGAGTATTGTTCTGTCTTTCGACATCGCTCATCTCATTAATGATGACGACGTCGTTCTGTAAGATGCGACGCCGTTTCGTTCGAGGCGTCAATAAATCCACCGTCAATTGATCACTAGCTATTGAATCTGGAGAGTCCGGGTTCGCATCCATCATTAAGAAAACACGCGGGCACACAAACACCTTAATAATAATAATATCGATAATAATAATAATAAAAAAAATTAAGGCACATTTTCTAATGGCAAGAACTTGACTAGGTAGAAGGCTCGAGGCGACTGACGTCGCACACTTGGCCGCGAGCCATGGTGTCCATCAAAGGGGGGGAGGCGGCTCCCCGTGGACGTCCCCCCTACATCTACCTGTTCGACTCTCAACTCACCAACTTGTTATATAATGTAAACTTCTCTGTGTTTGTGTGCATGTACCTTTACCTACTCTCTGATTGAAAATTGTTTCTGATTTTGAACGCAGCAGCATGTAGCGGTTTTTAGGCCGCACACTCATTTATAATAAACTATCAGAACATTACGTGATCGTTCATATATCATTCCCGATACGCATACATATAATTGATCATAAATACATACTTTTACCGCAACGAAAACCTATTCAGATCTTCTACAGATAACACAATAGATCGATCTGTTCAGAAATGTAATCACACTTTGGATGTCACGAACAAAGGGCACTGACGAAACAATCAGAACACGACAAACACAAATTTAAATTGAATTTTTAAAACAAACAGATTTTTTAAATCATAACAGATTCATTTATATTAAAGAAATGATTTTGCAAAATTAATGAAATAATAAAGATTTATGAGGAACATTATCAAATGACAGTCGTTGGCTCTTAACACCAAAAATTAAGATTTGGAATCGATCGTTTTCAAAATTATCCTGTTAGTTATTATTATTATTAAGGAGCTTTTCCTCCTTTGGGAAACTCATGAAGAAATTTTCCCTCGCAAAAAATGAGAACTGTTATAGAAAGATTCAAATGAACAAAATGTTGTCATCTTGGATCTATTTTGTAGTGACCGAATTTTATTATTGACCATAGGACATAAGAGAATTCATTTAAATGTTTTTTGCCAAAAATCAAACAGATAATATTCACCACGATACTTAAACTGACAAAACAACAACATTAAATCTAAAGACAATAAAATAGTACCTAAAGATTTTTATTAAAAGCTCGAATGTTTTTAGTTCCGCATAATGAAACTCAGGTTTGTTACAAAAATAATTCAATGTGTATAACAGCACGCTTCATTTGCTTTGCAAAACCTATTTAGACAGAAGAAAATTAAAAACCTATTTAATTGATAAGTTAATTACAATTTGGTTTATGTTCGTTTCAATTAATTCAAGTTTTACTTCGTACAAATCTTTTGTATGTGCATTAATCGATTAATTTAATTTGTTAAGCAAAACTCCATCAATAACATTTTTTTTAATACAATTTGAAAATTCCTAGTTCGATACGGTAGTAAAACTAATGAACCTTTACATTATTTTCTTAGCATAACATTACATTTGATAATGTAGTAGTCGAACCAAATAAGGATTCTACCGTTGAAACAAAGATGCTAATACACAAGATACCAAACTTGATTTTTTTTTCTTTCTCGATTAAGTTTAAGTTCATTAGGTTTTTATAACCACAAAAAGCAACCAAATTAAAAAAGTCAATTTATTAAAGTTCAATTTACATTCGGTTTTTAATACGGCAGAACTATCATAATAGTCCCGGGACATTAATATTAATGATACCATCTGATCCGACATCTAACGCACACTCCAATCAAAAAATTATAGATTATCTCACCAAAAAATTTGAACTCATAAAAGCCGATCAATTTACATAAGACTGGATGAAACAGGAAACCAATTGTCAAGTCTAATCATATGAAATTTCGATGAACACGGAAGTGACAGCAAGGGAATTTTTTTTTAAGTGATTTGCATATTTTTTGGATCGGTAATAAATGGTTGGGGAACGCGTTCGCGCGCCCGACCGCTCGTGCTTAAGCATATGGAACGTGGGAATTGTTAAATCGAACTCATACCCAGAGGACTGTAATTGTTAGTGCACATTCTATATCTATGTATCAAATTAATAATGTAACCCAAGCATGTATCTTCCTTATTTCATTGTTGATTTATGTTAATGTACCCAGATAAGTGGGATACGCTTGGATGTACTTACAAGGTGTGCAATGAAAATCTTTAAAACAAGCAGATTGAGAAATTAAAATGTCTGATTGTGATATACAAAAGGCATGTAGGTGTAATTACCGTACGAAATTTGTTTGCTGATTATAACTTATAAACACATCAAGATTTTCAAAATGATGACAAGCAGTTACAAAAATATTTAATAAAACTACAAAATAGTTATGTTTCCACACCGCGGTCAAGTTTGAGTTTCATTTTTTTTTTTCTTTTTTACCGATTCAAACTGCCAAAGAACTAGACTTCTGTAATTTTAGGTACAAAAAAGTCATAACCTATTTTTTTTTTGTAAGCAATTTAAATTTTTCATTTTTGGCCAATTTAAAAGCAAAGAAAGCAGAAGATTACGAAGTGAATGGGCATTTGGCTTGTTTACTTTAATTAAGAGTATAGTTAGAACACATATTTATACTGTTTATCAAAAACAAAGAGAGAAATCATTGATTTTTTTTTTTTTAAAGTCTGCGATTGTCGATTCAATATTTGTAGATATGTACACGTGTAAAATTAAGTTGAATTGAATAGATTTTTTTTTGTTTCATTTAATAAAACGAAAGAAATCGGATGGTATTGTCATTTTTAATCTAATCTCGCGAACAATTATTTCTTAATAACATAAAACCCCGAAGAAAAATGATCGTGGGGCATTGATTTCCAAACCAGCGTTGACCTTTAACGAAATAACTCGCGTAATCAACTCGAAAATTAGCTAATTGTTGTATCGGCCTATTGTGCCGGCTTATAAAGAGGTCACATATACACATTCATCTCAAACACATCAAGATAATAAATTAAAATCTGTTCTATTTTAATGCGAAAAAAAAAAACGAACGAATCATTTTTTAAATATTAAGTGTGGTGAATTTGCAAGTTTTGTTTGGACATGGTACAGGACATGTTCGCCCAGGATTAAATTAATTTCGAAATTAATAATAAATTTACAGTTAGATGATTTATTGTAGATGAGTTGTTTAATTGTGAGGATGGGACAAGAGCGGGCGCGCTCGCGTTAATGGCATCAAAACACGAATCGCATTAGACGCATAATTTTTTTGGTACGTGCGCAATGGCAAAACTATAATTTTCATTTCGTTGTTGTTATTATTATCCGAGTGCGGAACCGTTTATTGTGTACGCAAAGAGGCCCCGACGTTTTATATAATTACCATCAATCAATTCCTTCCTCAAAATTACTTTAATCTATTTTTTTTTTCTTCGAACTTGCTCCGTCTCTCTTACCAGCTTCAGACTACACGGATCAACGCAATCAATCAAATTATTCATAGTTATATGGAATATAATTTGCGGTTTCGAGTTTAACAAATTTTTTTTAAACGCGTTTGGTAATTACATTAAAAATTTAAATGTGAAGAGGGCCTTGTTAAAGGAAATTCTTTTTGCCCATTAAAAAATATTTCTACGTTGAACACGTTTTATAAGAGACTTACTAGAATATTTGCGTTTCGATTGTTTGTACAGTCACGAAAATAAAAGTAATAAATATATTTAAAAATATATACATGAATGTGAACAAGGATATAGGTAAAATTTTTCAATTTTTGTCTTGTATCGAAGAGAACAAGGAAGTGGTGATGGTGGATTGAATGTGTGGGAAAGAGATGAAAGTAAACAGAAACAAAAATTTTAAATTATACGACCTTTTCAAGTTCGTAAAAATGTGTCTAAATACTACTGACCAAAAATCTGTCAAATTATATTAAAATTTCACCCAATGTATATAGACATGAAGTGTTTACATTGTAAATTTATCAGCAGTGAAATTCGGTACGACCCTTTAATGATATTTTATAAAAACTGTAACTTTTAAAATTTCTAATTATTTAAAAAAACTTTAAGAATCATCCCTTTTATGTTTAAATTTGAAACGATAGATCATGTGTGCGGTATGACTTGAATAAATCAGTTGATAGATTTTCTTCTTTGCGATTATAATAATAATAAAACACAGCGCAACAACGTTCTGGTAAAATTCGTTGTAGGAGAGTTGAGATGGCTTGTATGGATAAGAAGATTGTTTTATGTTCACATATGTAGCTCTCGATGGGGAGTAAATGCGTTTTGAAGAGATGAAGAAAAAAGTGTTCGCGTTCGATTGTTCGGATGGCAGGTGAACGACTCGAATTTTTTTGATGTACGTCTTATAATTAATTGCAGCCGCGATCACCGGAAAGGTTCGCTTTTAATCGTAACCTATACAAATGTAAATTAACGACTCCGATTCTTATGAGCATTCAAGGACTTCACTAATGACAAATTAGTTCCTACTCACGTGCGTTTGCTATCTGCCCCTGTGAAGTACGCCAACATTTATCTGATTGGATATTTTAAAAGCCACCATATACTATATCTGTCATTTATGATAAGATTGCTAACTATATTAAAAACTTCTACTCTACACATCAAGTAATTTGAATATATTAAGTTATTTGTTATTGTAATTTTAAAGTAATGTTAAATAAAAGGAACATGGAAAGCTTTAGATTGCCATCTCTACAGTTCAGCAATTTTCAATAAGCGTTGTTAAGGATGCAACGAACAACACCAAATACTATATATTTTATAGGTAAAAGGCGATTGTCACTGATCAACTCTATTCAAATATTTTGGACCTAGATCATTTTGAGCTTTCAGCTTTACAAGCTATATATATATTATAATATAATATAATGGTCGGTACAATGTTTTCTGATTCGTTATTCGTAGGTTATCTAGCCACAAATTTCAATTGATTTCTTTTAAGGAATAAGAATTTTAAGACAATTAAAAGATTTAATTTAAAATTACTTTGTTCTAACAAGTAATCTTAATTTTTTACCTCTACCAATTTCAGCTTGAAGTCATATTTCTTTTGCAGATGAGTTAAATCGAAGTAGGTATGTATTTTATGTAAATTAGGGATGGAAAAGGATGGTATGATTTTTAAAAGTAAGTTTTTTATTCAGAAGAAAAGAACCGTTCAACATTAAAACGTTGAATACCTTAATAAAGACATAAGTAGCCACTTATTTAGTTAAAATAAATAAAAAGTTTTTTAAGCGGCAAAAAATCATAAATGTGAAAATTATTTGAATTCTCTTCGCATTGTTTATGGTACCCTGACCGTACACTTGTCATCTGTTGATTGTTGGACATCTTCCCACCTTGAATTAAACCGCTTTAACAAATTGCCCACTATTTAAAAATTTGTGTTATAAATAACCATTTAGAATCAATTGACACACCTTTGAAGTAAGTACATGTTTTTGCACCTGCAGTGTACAGGTAGCTAGAGGCAGCCTTGAGATGCCTTTCTCCATCCCAACGTGCCTCTTCTTCCACCTTGTATGACCGCAGAATCCACACCTCTCGCTTGTACATAAATGCGCGTAACTAACGGTTTATCGTATCGTATTTTTCTCAGAAAACATTGCCAAATCTTCGGCACCATTAAAATTATTTCTTTCTTTATCTGAGGGTTGTATGTAATTAGGTTAGATCAAATGAAGTCATTAATTAAATCAATCCTGTCGTGATAATAAAGTGAATTACGACCAGATAATTAGGATAGTAAAATGTTTTTATTTTATCACGAATTAGCATGTGTCACAATACTCGTTGGTTCAGGCTGTTAAATTTTTAAGTAAAGAAAACTCAAAGGATTGATTAACGCTTTTAAATAAAAAATATTTGATTTATAACTGAAGTACAGACTTTACCAATTCACTTGTTTTAATAATTTGCAGGATGTTCACCTCACAACTTTTTCAATAATAAATTTAAAAATACACCTACGAAATGTCACTAATATATTACAATTCTTCTATAAATATTTAACAAATGATTATATTAAAATGCACGATAGACTTCTTACAAGTAAAAATCTTATAGTTACAAGATTAATTCTTTTACTCTGGTGGTTCTTAATTTGAGTATTGTCCAAGAATAATTGATACAATTTACACAATAATTTCTGCAAATTTTAACAAGTGTTTGTAGTTACAGAAACTTAAGATACCCACAGACATAAGAATAACTGCACAGTCCCGGGGATTGCTGCCTGCAAAGTCACGAAAACTATAAATTTTCTTTCTACACACGCTGAGGGAATCCTCAACGTTGAGACTATGCAGTTATCCCTCAGCAGATTTCCTCAGCGTCTGTGGGTACCTTTATAGATGATGTTATTTACTTTGGATTATAATCACTCTCGCTTATCAGCTAACAAGTAGGGCTATCGTGAAGAGGGACCTTAAGAAATAAGTTATGTTATTCTATGTTAATTAAAAAATTTTATAGTGATTAAAATGATTAAAATAAAATTACTATCAATAAACAAGTACAGGAGGAGATCTTCATTATTCTTCATGTTGCTACCGAAAAATGTGGTTGCATTTATTCATACCTTACTATCAATGTGATTTGTAGTATCAATGCAACGAACAGTTACATTTTCTGCATCTATTAAAAAAAAATGAAAAGATTGGCACCACAATGAGATAAGAAATTTATCACATGCTCACTTCATCATTAATACAGGATTATGTATGTCATGCGAATAACGGTAAGCCAATTCCCTTTATTGGGTGGTGCAACAATTAATAAACTACCGCCATTAAAAATGTTAAGATGATGGATCGGACACTTAAATTTTAATGCCGCTCTTTGATTAATTACAAGTTACTAACAGGAATGTGGTGAACTATGCATTGAATCTGCATTAAAATAAACAAATGGTAGGGAAATTGTTCAACCGAGATAGTAGTCCTTATTGTATTCAAATTCAATCTGCGCATACATATGTATATAATTTTTAAATCATCGATCGGCATTCGCCAATTTCGCTTTAAATTCAATTAAGGCGGGGCACGATTTCCGTTATTTACCAATTAAGGTTGAAAATTACTTATTAATCTCATTAAACAAATAGATAATTATAAATATCAACAAGCTAATTTTATATTCTTATTCACAAATTCTCTTGAATGGACAATTTGAATATTTAAGAAATTAGAAACGTAACAAATTTTAAAATATTTAGATTTTTTCGCAGATTTCCTTTTTTTCTTGTTTAGTTAAGTAAGCAGAATTTAAGTAATTATATTGATATGCTGATGCATAGAAAGAAGAGGATAAATCGAATTTAATTTTCCATCTTTTGTATAAGAAATGTTTTTTATGTTTCTGTACTCTACTTTAAGATTTTAATAATTATTATATTTCTTTTCTTTGCATTATTTTTCATACATTCCAAAAATGTATTTAGTAATAAATGATTATTGGGTTTGCATTTCCAATTTGGAATTGTAAAGATAGAAATGAGTTTAAGAATGCAATAATTAAACATTAAAGCATTCAATTAGAACGCTATTTAAAATGCATGAAAAATTCTTAAGATATTTGTGTAATGCTTGTTTGCCGCATTTCTACTTGTACATTGTCCACCCCATTATTAATAATTAACGTGGGCTGACCGCAAATCACGACAAGTCCCATCGAACTTATTGAAAGTGGCAATTTCTACTTGATTTATCGACTGATTGTTCATCGTATGGAATGTCTGTTGCACTTGTACACGAAATTATTTCGTGTGGATGCTGCAGGTTGGGTCCAGATCCCAAGCAAGTGTATTATACTGTTAACCCGGCGCAAAAACTCTTGCGTATGTGGGTCATCTGAAGACACCAACGCGGACCGCGGCGATTTGGCCGGTTGTTGACCGCACGGTCAACCCTAGCATATATGTTCGATGTCGGCCGTTTTTGATCGAAAATCGACCGCACCTCAATATTCAATTTATATACACTTCTCGTGTGCATAAATGCTTTAATCACACGACTTCCTAGAGATCTCATCCCAAACGTGTTTGATTGATCGTATTCCGACTTAAACATTGAATCAACTGGTTTACCATTTTGCATTACCTCACACAAAGATATTAATTGGGATTATTCATAACTAACAAACAGATACATATTTACAATCAAATTTTTATTATTCACTCTTTAATTAATATGCAAATGATTTGAATAATGGTTTCTTTGAATGTTTTACGTAAGGAATAGTAAAAAATGGTGCCGGAAGTGTAATTAATTCTTTGCAGGTATATGTTTGCATGCTTATAATTGGCGAAAATCGTGGTCATTTTTTCGCGATTAATCTACAAAATGAAAAGACCACTTAACTCCTATTTTTTTAAAATAAATTAATATATCAAATATATAAACTTGTAATTGCAATATTATGGACGCAAAAAATTATTGCATTTTTTTTTTAATTAAAAGGTATCATATTGCAAAATTTCAAAATCGAATCATATTTTATATTGTCATTTCTCTCCACGAGAGAAAGATAAATAAGGTGGTTGCACGCCCTAGTGCTCTATGCATTGAAAGATGTTTTCAAAGTGGAAAATTGTAATTTATTCAACAAAGAGAATCTTTGTAAAAAATATAACTACGCATATTGTAGGATTTAGTATTTAGAAAATATTTTTTTATATAAATTTTTCATTAAAACCACTGATTTCGGAAATAAAAAATAAAACATTATATTTCTCCATTAACGCTCGTAATAATATGGGACTACATACTCTGTTCTTGTTTTACACCATATTTATAACCCACAATACCCTATGGTCAAAGAAAAATTAGATCAAATTTTAAATTTTTTGTCGAATTTTCAAGAACTCTCTATAGTGCAAAATGATTTTTACTTTCCCAACACTTTTGTGTAAGGAAGGTGTTATATATTTACAACAATGAAAATTAATAAATTGTTAAGAATACAAATCACAATTTTAATTTAATTTTTTATTTTTTGTAATTGTTATTGAAATAGTCCAAATTTCTTCTTATTTCTTAAAATTGCGTAAAATTTCTTAAAGATTGTGTTGGTATTAATAAATCATCCTAAATAAAAATATTAAAACCTTAATTACTTTAGTATGCAATATAACTTAAAGACAAATATGGCTTATTACACATATTGTGCACTGTTAAGTAATATGCGTTATGCTCGCGAAGCCAAATTACCACTGTAAGAGCTAAAGTGCTTTGCAATTATGGTATAGTATGCTTTTTACATTTTATAAGATCGCACATATAAAGCAGATGGTACCTATTCAATGTAATAAATAAGTTGAAGCGGCGGTATTGCTTTATTATATTTTCTTTTCCGTAGTATAATTAACTAATTCAATCACTTATTTCAATTCAAGGAAAATATTCATTCATTAAATGAGTAATATTTCAGCTTAAACTTTTATTTTATTTGCAACAACAAAACCAAATAAAAACACAATTTTATTCTTCAACAATCTAAAGTAAATTTATTCATTAATAATTATTTTATTCCTTTATAAAGAGGGCAAAATTATAAGAATCTTTTACTCTTAATTTGAATAAAAAATAAATGCAAGTGTTTTGCTAGGCGTGCTAATCTCTAGTTGAATTTGTAATAAATGTTTCCGTTTTGTTATATGTAATTTCAATATTACAATAATTACTACATTTCTCTTTCTAGAGTTGCGCTAAAAAATAATTATGAAACGAAGAATAGTTAAGAAATTAATGTACCCTTCCTTTCAACATCGCTCTATTCTGTTTTTGTATTTTTGTCCTATTAAAATTTTGTTCATTTTTTGATTATTTATTTAATTATAACATACTAATAAGGGTTGTTTTGATGTTTGTACAGTCATGCTAATAAAAATGAAGATTTAAGTTTGATATTTCCAAACGAAACATCATATAAAGATTGATGGTCCCATAAAACCGGCCTTAGCGCTAAATACGAGTTTAATATGGTCTAATTTATGTGAATATGCATGCGGCTTTTATGTTCCATAAAATAATTTTTCCTTGTACTCTTTGCGAATGCATACTACTAATAATCACGTTAGGCCTGATAAAATATTATCGTAAGGGGCCCCCCTGATGGCGGGGTGTGAGTAATTGGGCCGCTCGAGCGAACCCCCGTCGATTCGGTATGTCCCGCGGGCTATTTCTCAATCAGGGGGCCGCACTGCTCCACACTTTTTCACAATGAACTCGATGTGTATACAAATAAACATATTTCCGACTATTATTGGGCCCCGTAATTAGTTTGGATTGAAAAGCGCGCCGAAATGAAAAAAAAGGAGTTGTTTCATGGTGTGTGTGCCGTGTGAAATACATTTTTCAACGGTTTAACACTCACAAAAATACAAAGATATTTAATATCAATTTAATGCTTCATTGGTTATCTGATGTATTTATTTTGACAGATATATAAATCTTTAACTATTAACAAGTTAATTGGATCTTTTTCTAACGAGCTCTGTGTTTATTACTAAAATTCATTTGGTTGCGAAAATTAGATTATAACAATAAATTAGATGGAGCTCAATTAAATTAGTCAATAAATCATTGTATTTCAAGTACCTTTAGTTTATATCAAAGGAATTCGATTTTAGAAAATTAAAAATTATCAAATTTCTAATTTGTAATATTTTCATAAAATTCCAATAATTTTACAAATTCAACTTTTTGAAAATCTTAAGTTTTTAAATTATTTTCGTTCAAATGTGAATGCATTAATAGACCAAAAATGAAAATATAGTGAAAAAACGACTAAAACAAACAATTCTATATCTCAAACTAGGAGTTACCACATGACTAAAAATTTTGAGAGAATAATTTTTACTTTTACTTCTGGAGTTGTGAATGATATGAAACTGTCAAGTATTAGCCCTGTTGCTCACGGCGCAACCGTTTAGTAAACAAAATAGCAAGCTAGACATACAATAATCGCCGATAAGTTTAGATATTTACTCTCATACATGTTCTAATCTCTTTCTCTCACTTTCTAATAACACACTATGTCTTAATATTTTAAAAATGCAAGAAAGAATAAGAAATAATATTTGGGATAAGTTTCTAGCTTTCATTATGAAAGTATTTGAGTTTTTTTTCGACGATTTATGCAATTAAAAACCGGAAATAAATCTGGATGTTGAACAAAACAGTATATCAATTAATATTTATTTTAAAAATTTTAATTGCTTTCAATTTATGGATTTTTTTTAATTAGTTTATACTCATCTTGCTTGGAATGATTTTCAGATAAATGTTTGTGACTAAATACTTTTTCTTATTTATTGATTGGGGTTGGTCTAGAAGGTTAGATAAATATTCGACACACTTATTTTTATGTACCACCTTAAAACAACTTATTTTAATAACTAATAAAATAATACTTAAAATTATTAAATATTTCTATTCCCACGCATATTTGAAGATGTCATTTCTCCTTATTGTTCCAACTGTACGAAAATCAATTTAATAACTCCATAAATCAAATCACTTTGATCGATAAACATTTAAAAATATTTATGGTTTGTAATAAAAATTAATACAAAAACTAAATTTTTTTTTTATTCTAGTATAGATAAATATTTTATAAGGCTAGAGGAGTACACCTCCGTGATAGTATCATTAAAATGAAAAGTTTGTATAGGAAATAACATTTTTTAAAGCAACCTATTTTTCGTATTCATATACAGAATTTTTCTTGATAAATCATTCCGAAATGCATTATGCAGCCGCCACCTTTCTCTGGTTACTTTTTATCGGTAGCAGGACCGATACCGGCCCATCTGTCCCTATTCAAGCGGTTTATCGCTCCTTGCCTTATGGATATTCCAATTTCCGAATGTACTTTACCCACACGACACCTTTTCGTCCAACATTTCTATAGAAAACATTTCATCATCTTTTTTTTTGCATACATTTATACTGTTATTACTGTGATAATAGCAAAAAGGGCGGGCTTAAATCATCTCTTTAGGTTAATCGATTTAAGGTAAAATCAATCATAATATTTAGTAGAATTTATAATTACTTCACTTGTAAATTAATTTTAATACTAATTTCACAAGAATATTTTAGCTTATTAACTATGAATTAAAAATTTGTAGTTAATAATTAATTATAAAATTAATTTGGAAAAAGAAATTTATCAGGTAAAATGAAAGCTGAGTTACAAAAATATTATTTATCGCAATTTCCATAAGAAATTATTATGATTTTTTCAAAGAGAGATTCACAATTATATTGTTGTGCAACGCCATCTATACAGTATATAATTATAATCTGTAATTATTATTTTTATTACCTGTAAAATTTATTTTTCTTAATTAGTTTTGTAATAAACTATTTATTAGAATGCATAAGAACAAATAACATTTAACAAAAATTTCTTGTTTAAGGAAGATTCCATCTCAATTCAACGAAACCATTCTAAATATAAATTAGCGATCTTGCTGAAATTTAGTAAAATTTTGAAACAGGTTTATACTCTTAGGAAGTACAAAAGAGGAATTTAGAATTATAACTTAAGTTGATTATTTTTATATAGGTGTGAAAATACTCTGCTTACCAAAAGTACAAAAAGGAAATAGAGATCAGATTAAGTTTTCTGCTCCAAAATAGGCTAAGTCTTTTATGTTTTGTGAGAATATTCAAGTAATAAATAAATTCCTGAGATTGTGCAAATGAAATGGAAAGCGCCAATAATCAAGTGAAATTCATATCTTTTCCGAGTAATCTTGCAAAAAAAAATAAAGTTAATTATTTTTCAAGGAAAAACAAAAGAAAATTAATTCCATCCGACGATATACAAAATTGCCGAGTAATTACATCCACCTAATTGAAAACTATTGAATTGGTACAAACTTTCCCTTTACCACTAATTTGTGTATGCGTGCGCTAGCCAAATTGGAAATTGACGGATGTTCTACGCTCAATTTTTTTTTATTGTTGTTTTTAATTCGAAGAAAAGAGTGTGTGACGTGTACGTTCTCGCTCGTACATACTTTCCATTTGGATCATATCAGTTCAATAATCTTCGCCTATTTTAATTATTTCCGATCGTGACGTTTGTAATTGTCGACTAGCTCGTGCACAGGATGAATTAAGTTCTACATGACAACTCTTGGAAAATGAAGATCATCAACGAATTATTATATGGCCACGTATGAATGAAACGTATTGAAGTAAAATTTTATTTCGATTAAACTTGGGGTATACCTTCCTTTACTCAATAATAGGTCCCCTGAATTTTTTCAGATTTTTCATTGCTAAATCTTCCGAGAAACAGTGAGTCCAAAATTGAAAAAAGTTTTCTTACTTTTCCCAAAGATTTCTACCACTCGTAACTCCTGAGAGGTGCATTCTGGCGAAAAACTCATAAGAACCTTTTTGGAATACAATTCATTCAGATTTCAATAAGTAGATGCTTACCAGAAACGAAAATTCTTATTACAGTAACTGAATATCGCTCGAAGCCCGATACATATATATAATCTATGATGGAGGTAATAACAAAAGGAATTTATTTATTTATCTTTTTTGCATAATTAGTGTTTGGAAAATAATTAAAATTGCTAATTAACTCATTTGTGCTATTTATTAAATAAAACTTGGATTGGCTATGATTTTTGTTTAATTTTTGTTTTTTTTTTACCTATAATGCATTGCGAGTGCCGCCACCTCAGTACTTAATTTGTTTAAGTGGTTAACACACACATTTGCGACTTATCTTCAATTTTACATAATTGTACCCCCAATTTTCAAATAATTTCGTTTTAATCCATTGTGTAAATGTCCTAGATATGTTTTTACCCCTTGCAAAGTTTCCCATCGCGAATTTTTACTGAAAATATCTTAACACACATTAAACAATTTGATGCGGGAATTAGGATATTAATTCGCATTGAGGACTCACCAAAGGGT